>CM053502.1:145562733-145609212 GCA_028627145.1 Eidolon dupreanum
GGGGGGGGTGTTGGTTGGGAAAGGCCTGGAGATGTATTTGCAATGCAGGTGGTATTATAATGATACTATTATTAGCCCAAGCTAAACAAAGGACAAGAGAAAGAGTCTGGATCCTTATCTTGGAGTGGGGGAATGTCCCAAGGTGATCCACCCTGCCTCCCACTTTTGGCTAGTCTCTCAGGACACTTGGAGGGGAGTAGATAGCCCCAAGGCCATCTGTCCCGTCTCCTGGCCTTGGCTTGTTTCTCATGCTAGAGGCAAAACAGGGAGAGGGCTGAGTAAGGGACTAAGGAAAATCTGGAGCTACATCCTGGAGGGGAAGGGGAATGCCCATAGGCTAATTGTCCTGCCTCAGGATCACTAAAATTCGTGCATCATTTATGTTGTACGATATAAGGAGAGAAAGGGCCTATGAAAAGTATTTTATGGCTTTATTCCTAAAACAATTAAATCCTAAATGTAAACATGTTTAAATATTTCACCATATGTGCTATAAGACTAACCCAGAAATAAATTAGGACATAATAACCTATAGGGGTCAGTATAAACTTAGAATTCAGAGAGCATACCCTGATTAAATATATGCTTTTTTGTCAGTGAGAACAGATTTTGATATATTTTTTAAAAATAAAAAAGCCAAGATATAATGTTAAAGGTACAGATACTCTCCTTAATTATTACTTTAATAATTAACATAGCAAGTGAACAATTTTCTTTCCATACAGATTTTTTTTTTTTTTTTTTTTTTGCCTAAATCTAGGCCATTAATTCCCATGACCATCAGATATGTTTATACCAGTGAAGTGGATGGCTACAAAAATATAATATTTATTTCAGGCAAAATATATATAAATTTAAGAAAAATAAGCAAATATTCACCATTTAAATAATGAAATGAGTAGAAAATTTAAATGTTTCTAATGTTTAATGTATTATTTCATAATCAATGAAACATTAAAGAAATGCTAATGGATTTATAATTTTGCATCTCAAGGGCAGTTAGCTAAAATATGGTTAGGATTTATTGACCTCACAAAGGAGTTGATAAAATATAATGTATCATATAGCAAAGAACTATTAAAGTCAAGTATTCATTTACCAAAAATGTTATCTATTATGCTACAGGAAGGAGTCAGCTATTTTTGTTTTTCCATTCATTAGGTTCTTGAATCCCTATTATTCTTAATGTATTAAGGCAATGACTAAGTTAGTGCTTTCCAATAGAAATATATTGTGAGCTACATTTACAATTAAAAAATTTTTAGTAGCCACATTAAAAAGTACAAAAAGAAAAAAGATGAAATTAATTTTAACAATATATTTAATTTAACCCAGTATATCCACAATATTATCATTTTAACATGATATTAATATAAAAATATTAATGAGATGTTTTATATTATTTTTCACAAGTCTTCTCAATCTGGTTTGTATTATACATTTATAGCACATCTCAATTCAGATCAGCCACATTTCAAGTGCTCAATAGCCCCCATATTGGGCAAGGTATAACTAAATGCTGAGGGGGAAAATTGAGGCAATTATCCAGATGATCTAGTACAAGCTAAACAAATAGAGAACATACTTTTTTTACATAAATTATTTAAATATTTCAGGAAAATGTGGTTTTAAGCCTGTGCACTTCAGGTATTGAATCTGCTTCATCCAATTGATTTTTTTTGTATAACAATCAAATCTGAGAGACTTGTAAGATGGGTAAATGTTAAGTTTTATAATTATTTATTCCATCTTACTGCTATATCATATGTACAAAATTCACCAGATTTGATTTTCAAGTATTCTAAATATTCCATAATTCTGTTTTAACCAGCTTCTCATTTGAGTTTCTCTGGCCTTAACTTTCTCCCCTCCAGAATTAATTGTATCAATCAACAGGGTGCTCCCAAAGGCTCTTGACATTATAAGTGGCCTGATCTCAAGTAATTCCAAACAGGGCTTGTTGATTCTCACCCAGTTCCCCACATCTCATACCACTGCCTGTATTCTCGATTACCCCATATAACACTTCTGAAGATTCGTTCATTAAACTGATCTCTTTTTGTTCGCTTTCTGCTGAGTGATCAGGAACTTTGGATATCCTTTTTTGTGGCAGCCTGACCCTGCCTAGCCATTTCCTGCTCAAACAAGTTCATTCCTGACTGTGCCTCCTCCCTTCCAAGGACTCTCTGGATGACTATGTTTTCTCATAGCTTGCCAACCAATCAGTGTTCTTCTTTATATCTGTAGCTGTGTAGGAATGACAAGACTGTATAAAACTTCCCGTTATGTTACAATCGGGGCTCAGCCTTTGGATAAGAATCCGCTGAGCAGTGCCAGCCAGCATCAATAAACGCTGTTTCCTGCTTATAGCCTTGGTGTCCCGTCTCTCCGAGAATTCGGCAACATTTTTTTCACAGTTTTTATTCTTTTTGGCATTTGCTTTAACTTCAAAAATGATTAGAACAAAAGTGTGAACACCCTTCCACACTGTTCTTGCCAAGTTTTACCCAACTCAGTAACTAATTTTTTCATGAAGCATCCTAGTATTTCCTAGTATCAAATTCTTCATAGATTGAACCCATTCTTCATCACCTGCAAAAATATTAGGTTTAGCTGCTTGGTAGCATCCAGCTGTGTCATTTGTTTTATTGTTTTTCCTAAACTTCCATTCAATGTCCTGGTAAAGCTTGTCCTGGCTTACACTAGTTCCACCATAATGATCATAGATCTGTCCTCCTCCGGAAACAGACCTACTTTCTTTAAATATTTAGTGTCAACAGAAGCTAGTGTATGAACAACCACAAGCCATCTTCTGTTGACATCTCCTAAAGAGAATTTCCTGCTTCAGTTGGTCTGTCTTCTTTACACTGCATAGTAGAATTCATCTTTTTGGGAATCATCCAGTTTTTAAAATGCTCTCAGAGTCTGTAGGGCTGAGCAGAGCTCCCTCCACCTACTTTATCTGTCCTGCAGAGAGCATTTGCAGCACTATAGATATAAGGTTGTGTACATTTTTCCTTCCCAGCAATACTCATCTAGCTGTTTAGATGCTATGAAAAGGGCTCTCTTTGGTTCAGTTCTATGGTATGCTTCAATACAAGTTGGACATTGCACCACAGTTCAGCAACCCAAATGGTAGTCTTTAGTAAGAGAAAAGAACATAAACAGAGTAGGTTAACATAATAATATGTGGGGATTATGCTTTAAGAAGTAGTTCTCACATACAAATGGAGTCCAAAATATGGACTTTTTCCATTGGCTATCTATACAGAAACAACCTTGCTTTTAATGGCAGTAAAGGAAAGTGTTTTAGAGAACACTTTAAACCTGGAGTAAGGCTGCCAGTGCTTAAGTGCTAGTCCCACCTCAAATCAGCTGTGTAATTTTGGGCAAATTCTATTTTCTGTGTTTTAGATTCCTCAACTTTAAAATGCAGAAGAGTAACAGTACCTTCTTCATAATGTTGCTGTGAGGATTAAATAAAGTCCATAGAACAGTGTCTGGCCCATGGTAAGTGCTCAATAAACATTTGCAATTGCTGATAGATATCAAGGACTTTATTCTCTTTAGTATTGTTCTCTACTGCACCTCTCCTCCTCCCAGATTTTCTTAATCTTTGAAACTCTATATCTGGCTTTCTGTCATATGTTTCTATCTAGTTTTCTCCTCAATAATATTGAAGGTGGAATAGGGTAGGAGCTTCAGGCCTCTCTAAATAAACAAGACAATTGCTACATTTCTTGGAGTTTACCCAACATGCCATGAACTTGGACTTCCTGTCTTTGTTCATGTATGTATTTCTACTTGAAATATCACTAGCACTATTCCCCATAGATATTTTTATCTAGCTGATACCAGGTCATCCACTAAAATCTAACTTAGGTGCATCAGCTTTATAAAATTTCCCTGACAGCCTCTACTTCTTTCCTGGTCTCTTCCCTAAGATTAAGTTTGATGACTTAACTACTCCATGAACCTGTGCAGTTTCGCAGGATCGCATTTAACTCATTGTACTCTTATTATGTTTTGTTTTATTAATCTCCTAAGCCATAGAAGGCTTCTTGAGAACAGTGATGTCTTAAGCATTTAGAAAAATGTTAGGCCTGTAATAGGCAATCAATAAAGTTAGTTGAATAAATAAATAAATGCATTCTTTAGAGAGAAAAAGCTCAAAATATTGGTATACTGATATTTTATTAGTAACATTACATTCTTGAACATAAAAGAATTATTCACTTAGAATTTAAAGTTTTTAGAAAGTTTGATGAATAATTGTATGGATACAACTATAAAAAACTAGCAGTTCAGTTTAGGAAATAAGAGATTTGTGTGAATAAGATTACAATGGACAAATCTGTTTATTTCTCAGAGATTTCCAAAGCAAATTTGCTATTCAAGGGGAAATGTTGCTTTTAGTAATCTAAGCTTTACCTGTGATCTGTCAGCAAGTGTGCTATTTCTGTCTTTTGTATCCTCATCAATAATAATTTTTGCAATTGGATCTTAGCCGACAATTCTCATTCTTCAGAGAAACATTCTGCTCTTTCTGCGATAAACAACTGGAAAAGTTAGGTTTTTAGTAAAATTAAAAAGTAAGTATCACTTTCATATAATCTAGAATCAGATATCTTAATGTCAAGTTTAAGGGTATGGTGCTTCACTTTTAACCCCCTTGGAAATATATCTCTAACATTTAACAATATAAATCTGACATTTATCTTTCTCAGTTGTGCACAAGTAAAGCTGCAACGAACTTGGTTGTTTAATTATTCTATAAACCTTTTGGAAATAAAGACAGGAACATGAAAAACAGCATCATACAATATTTATTTATTTTATTTTTGCTTTGTTTTGAGGAGAAGATAGTACTAGACTGCATGCTATAAAAAGTGAGTATAAAAGAACACATTTTATTGTTCAATCAAGAGATATAACAAAACTAATTAAATACATACTTATTGATAGGAGTAATCAAAATTTTGTTGCATGATATTTAATTATAGATGATAAGTTCTAATATGCTTACAATTGCCTTCATCTTTATTTGTGTGTGGACAAATAGAAAATATATGGGTGTTTTATATAATGTTTGATTAAGTATATATAGTGCCAAAATAGAAGCTTACCAATACATATACTAGAGAATATTTTTCTATATTTCACTCCTAGAAAAAGTTTAAATTTTCAGCAAAAAAACAAAAATCAATTAAAGCTTCTACTGTGACAAAAATTGAACTTTTTATTAAGCTGTTCCAACACTTCTATGTTATTTTTCAACAATATCAGCTCTATCATCTCTCAAGTAGCCTCAGTTAAATAAACCACTTAATCTTAAGTTGTTTAAATATCATTTGTGTATAGTGGTGTTTGGTGGTCTTGGTACATTTTTAAGAGAGGGAAAGAGACAGTAGCAGATGTCTCACCCAATTCCCAGAGACAAAACAAATAGAAAATGTTAGAAATAGAATACAAACATCAAGAATAAATAATAATATATTACTTATAAAATGCAGTCATTTAAATCTATAATAGCGTACACTTACAGAATTTTTATCTAGGTACAAAATAAAATTCAAAGAAACCATGAGCACTTTGATAGAACTTTACAATAATAAAATTGTTGATACCCTGCTTTGGGAATATACGTTACCTTGCTTGGTCATGAGAAAATCTAATGATTAAGAGTTCAGCCTCTTGAGCAAATTACTTTAACAGTTTTGCCTTAGTCTGTGAAGTAAGGATAATTATAGTATTTACTTTATAGGGTTCTTATGATGATTAAATGATATACTACAACTAAAATGTTTACTGGCACACAGTAAATGATCAGAAAGATGCTATATTATTTTACTGTTGCTGATGTAACAAATTACCACAAACTTAGTGGAATAAAGCAATGCAAATTTATCTTACCATTTTGTAAAGTTCCCATTGCCTTATGAGGCAGTGAATTCACAGATTCTGGAAATTAGGATATGACCTTCTTTTGGGGAGCCGTTATTCAGCCTACCACAGGTGCTATGATTTTGGCAGTAACTGCAGAGTTTGTCATTGCTTGGGTATTGAGTTTTTTATTCTCCTTAATTTTTTTAATTTTTATTGGAAAATAATCTTTTATGAAAATATTTCAATATTATTCAAAATAAATAACACATTTGAAAAATACTGAAAATTTTAATGAAACTTTTGGTTAGTTTCCTTAAGGTCATCTCTGGAGACAGGTACAACTAACACATTTAAGTAATGTGTGGTTTTCACTATACCCCAAACACTATACTCAACATTTGATCACATGATACCTATGCAACTGTATTTGCAAAATAAAAACATGCCCTTTACATAGTTGGTGTTTTTAAATAAATGTTAATTAAATTAATTAATGAATTACAGAGTTAGTGTGAAATGAACTTGATAATTCATTTTAGTTTTTCCATGGATCATTCCTGCTTGAATGTTCCACTAAAGTATAGCTTTCATAAGGTCATAAATTATTTTATATGCTCTGATAATACAGAGCATACCATTGCATGTTGTATAAATTTAATATTTATAAATGAATGAATTTAACAATGAACTTGATGGTAGGGGGAAATAAGGAGAATCTGAATGACAGTAGTTACTTAGGGTCCCTTGCCTTTTCTTGATACTGCAGTTAAATTATTTTTTGAGGAGACTACACATTTCTGATGTCTTTCAAAATTATTTTATTGGAAATAATATCAAAATCTGAAAACCATGTTTATTCTCATATTGATTTGTTTTCTATGAAAAAAATCCAACCAAGTATGTTGGCAGTCCTAAATGAATAGCTACTGCTAAACCTTATAAAATTAATAAATCTAGAGAAAAGCAATCTAGGACATTATCTATTGAGAACATGTCTTAGAGTTTCCTTCCAACCTCCTATCCCGGCCCCCAAATGCTAGTAAAATAGAACGGCTTTAATGCAAAACAATATTAAGTTGAACTCTAGCTCACAAATCAAAATTTTACTTTCTATTTTGTTCTTCCTCAGTGATAAAAGGGTAATAAATGTGGTATATTATGATGTAATATCCTCAACAAAACTTCACTTGTCTACTGAATGGGACCTAAAAACATTTGACTTCTTTTATAGGTGAGTGGGTAGAACAAATGACTTTCCTAGAATCAAAACTTGAATCTATGGCTTGTCCTTGAATTTAATTTAGAAAGCTAGAAATATGAGATGCCACGAATTTTAACTGAGAATTACCTTGCAACCCTGAAGAATTTAAAAACTTCTTTTTAGTTTTCAGAAATATTAAGCAAATTTAAAGGTTCATAGCATTCAAATCATCCTCTATTTCAGAAGTCTTGATTTAGAAAATTGGCATTAAAGAAATGTGGAAAAGGAAGAAAGTCTTGAAGAAAGTATGGTTTCTTTCAACAACAAAACCCATGAGATGCATTCAGTCATCGAGGAGAGAAGCAGAAAAATAAATACATTGAAAGGATAAAGCTTGGTTGTGAGTATTATGTAAGTGAATAAAAATAAAACATTTCACTCAGTGTGATTGCAAAGAATTCCATCATTATAGATACATCTTATTTGTCATTCGTTGTTTACAAAACTCCCAGGAGATTTTTAATTGGGTATTTACTTACAAGTAAGATTTTTCAAGTGCATTTACTCTTTCCAGAAATACCTGCAGCCAATATTAGTTGCAAATGAATTGACTTTTGATTCTTTAAGAGTTTTTCAGTGCTTCTTCAATAATACCCTCTTCTGTAGGCCCTAGTAGTGGAACAATGTCACAAATTCTTTTCACTTTCACAGCTTGACCTTCCTTCTGTATTTAAAGGCAGAATGTAGGCTTCGTAAAAAGCAGACATAATGCTTGAGAGAGTTGTGTAGACATTATTTATGCCAACCAATAAATATGGTAGCTTTTATATAAATAAAACCAATGTTTTGTGAGAAAGTAGAACAGCTGATTCTCTTCTAGAAATTGACTTGATTCTGTATATATTTATATTAGAATTAATATTTCAATTCCAAATAAGATTTTTATTCTACATATAGATGCTCAGATTTTATCTTGAAACACATTAAAACACTTGGAACTTGGGTCAGAATATTTAAGATTGAGAATCTTGACTGAATTTGTAAGGTTATTGATTATGTCCTGGGGTAGTGAAGAAATATATGGAGTACAAAATGCCTGCTATTTAAGAGAGATTATATATATCATCTCTCTACAGTAGTAAGATTCAGCCCTACCCAAGGCAAGGTAATGGAGTACTCCAGGATAGATGCACTTTAAAAATCTTACAATTAGACATGAAGCATAGTTTTAAGTTGTAATCAGATTTGTTTTCTTCTTTTCTGGGTAATGCTTGAATTGTGAGGGGTAATTTTTTGACTATTTATGACTGATATATTTGTAATATATCTTTACTTTTAAAGTAAGAGTTTCAAATACCCTAAATGATATTCAATTTCAAAAGTAAAAGTGAACAAGAGTATTTTAATTGACTGTTTATCCATTTTCTAAGTCACTTGATTTTATATTTAATTTGGAGGCATAGACAGTTATTCCAGGGCAGGAAAAGTAATCACCTCGCTGCTTTTCCTCTCAATGACTCTTAACATCATCATTATCATCATCATTAATAATAATTAATCTAAAACCTGCACTGTACGCAAGCCATTATTATAAGAATTTACATATATTAACTTGTTTAATCCTCATCACAACTCTATAAGGAAAATATTATTAGTATTCGTATTTTACAGATGAGGAATCCGAAGCCTAGAGAAATCAAGTGACTTGCCCAAAGCTATCCAGCCAGTCAGTGGCAGAAGTTTAGGTAGCCACTGATAACTACTGCCTGTTAATAAACTCTGTGTTGATTTTAAGAATTTGATCTTAATTTTACTCTGCTAAGTGTCATAATGATTCACTAATGCTCAATGACTGTATTTGTATTGGACTTATTACATTTATTATTTTTATCATTTAAATTTATAATCATAAGCGACCTCTATTTACAGATATACATTAATATACCACAAAGAGCAGGTGCCTGGACTGTTGCAGATATGGTTGAAATAATGGTGTAAATGTTCAAAGACTATGATTTAAATGTGCCAGATACTGGAAAGAATTAAAAATGATTAAGAGATTGTCCCTACCTTCAAGGAGTTTCCAGTGGTATACAGGCATTTAGGATCTAAAGGTCAAAAGATCTAGCGGATATTGCTAGGCCTAGCTAAATTCTAAATATTTAAATATTTACGATTTAAACAAATTATAATTAAGATGGACAGTACCATGACTCACAATTTCTCTTTAACATCCCTTCCCTCCCTCCTTCCTTCCTTCCTTCCTTCCTTCCTTCCTTCCTTCCTTCCTTCCTTCATTCCTCCCTCCCTCCCTTTCTCCCTTCCTCTCTTCCTCACTCCCTCCCTCCTTCCCTTCTTCAATCCCTCCCTCCCTATCTTCCTGTCTAATACTATTTCTGAATCAACTGAGAATAAGTTGCAGACATGTTGTCCCCTTTCACATAACTACATCAATATATATTCTTTTTTCATTAAACATCATTTTATTTTATTTCTTACATTCTTAAAATATAAAGATAATCTACTATATAACCACAATACAACCAACAAAACAGAAAATTAGTTGGTAGAATAGTACTCTATCTATAGAGCACATTCAAATTTTGCCGGTTATCCCAATAATATCTTTTATAGCAGATAGATACGTAGATACATAAATAGATACATACATTTTCAAAATCTGGTCTAGGGTCCATTGAAGGATCACATGTTGCATTTAGTTGTCATGTGTCTTATTTTGCAATTTGAGACTCATCCTCAGTCTTTCATTTTCTTTTATGACTTATTTTTTGAAGAGTGCAGGCCAGTTAATCTGTAGAATGTCTTTCACATTTGAATTTGTCTGATGTTTCCTTATGATTAGATTCAGCTGGTACATTTGAGGCAGGGGATATTACAAAAGTGATGCTGTGTTCTTCTCATTGCATCATCATGTTGATTTGTTCCATTACCAGTAATAATAACTTTTATTACTGTTTAAAGTGGTATCTGCCAAGTTTTTACTTTTGTTTTCTAATTAGTAAGTATTTTGAAGGGAGATATTTTGAGATTATGTAAATATTCTGTTCCTCAATTGTTTATCTACTCATTACAGTATCCATTGAAAGTTCTTTCCTCAATGTAGTCTTACTATGCAGATTGCCAAAATGTAATTTTCTAATTTCATCATTCTTTCTACATTTTATTTGCATTCTGAAGAAAGTAATAGCTTTCTTTTCTCTCTTTTATTTATGTTTGTACACATGCATAGACATTTATAGACTGCTGTTTACTTAATGGGTTGATAATTCACTGTTATAGTTATTTATTTCGATGCTCAATTTGCTGCATATTGGCAAATGGGATCTTCCTCCCTCAAATTTGAGTTGTATGTCTTTTTAACATTTCCACATGATTTGCTTTTTAGCTTTTCCTTACTTACTGGCACAAGCTCTTCCAGGTTCACATTGTTCTTTTATTTCCCTTACGGAGTGCTCATTTCATATAGTGGAGAATGCTATTTAGAAACCAAGATCTCACTGCCCCTGGAATGCAATTGCTTCTAGGCTTTCCCACTAGGCAGGGAAAATATTCGTCTGTTTATCCATCTGTCTGTCTGTCTGTCCATCAGTCCATCCTTCCATCCATCATCCATTCACAATCACACACAAACATATCTATTTGTATATCAACCTCTGTATATTAAATACCATACATTCACAATGATAGCTCCAATTACAGTTTAATACTACAAGGCTGATTCTGGCCTTTGGCTTTTCCGTATTTGGAACTACTTTTTCCTAATATGGAGAATTCTGGTTCTCATTATTATTTGCTCAATCCTCCTGTATATAATCAAACTACAGACCTAACTAGTTGCCTTCTATGTCCTGACCACTTCAGCAGCCCCATTAGTCTCCTGGGCCCTACAGGTTTCACTGGCCTTAGAAGCCCCAAGGGAAAGTAAGTGAAAAGAGTCAATATTTTTAAAGAATGGAAAGAGAAGAGACAGAGACTCAAAAAGTGATATTTTAAAATATTAAATTATGTCCTTTAAAATTATTACTCATCATTGAATGAGTTAGATTTTTTTGGTCTGGTCATTTATAAGAGGTTCCTTTTGGAGGGAAAGGACAAGGTCAGGTTTCAGGCCAGCTAGTTTTTATAAAGCAAAGGCTTTTACTTCTGTTATATAATCATGCTGCTTCCTGCAAATATGTTTTTTTCTATGTAATTCTTTTTATAACCCCGCCCCTTCTTAGTAAGAAAGATGTCTCAACTCAATTTATCTAGTTCTTGCACCAAAGATCATAAACTAGTAATAGTACTTTTTGACTTCAAGATATTTTCAGGAAGTATATTTTTCTGGTGCTTTTTGAAATCTGTTTGAGATTTTCACTGAACTCCTGCTCTTGATATTTCTCTCTAGGAATTCTTATCTCCACTGCTTCCATTGTATTCCCAATGAATGTCATCTTGTTTTGGCAGTGGTTGATATAAAGTGGAGTCTGAGAGTTATACATGTCTCCAAGTTCTCCAAAAATGACATACAAACTTAAAAAAGCTTTTTCTTTTAACTTTTGAATGATGCGCATGAGAAGAAGAAAGCACTGCTTTATGTCATCATATTTACAGTTATCACATATTGGGTTCCTCGGGAAGAGATTCTGGGAGAGAGTTTAGCATGAGGGTATTTATTCAGTGCCCTTGGTATCAATATCTGCAGCAGGGAGGAGAAGGAAACAGGAATGGGCAGAGGGAGAGGTTGCACTGTGATGCAGGCTCACCCTGCAGCCTCAGCTGGCTCTATGGAGATGTTCTGGAACTAGAACAACTCTTTAGAGTTGCCTGAGTGGGGATAAATTGGCCAGGCCTTTATACTCTGGCATGGATCAGTTGATATAGCCCTCCAGAAGGGACATGATGGCCTCGAGCAAGCCAAACCTTCCTGAAGGGGCTTACAGCTGAAGGCTGTCTGCAGACAGCACAGCACAGCTGAGAGAAGTCTTTCCTTGAATGTGGATCATGGAAATGCATCATGGTGTCTGTCCTCTGACTATGCAATCTCTGGGCTATAGTCGTCACCTGATTTCAAAGGTGTTCATGACTCAGAAATGTAAAGAATCACACTGAGTTACTGGAAAAATTCATTATGTCTGTATCTTAATATTTTTTAATATTTTTTATCTAGAAAAATCAAAATTAAAAAGCATTCAACTGAAGTTGATTCTGGAAACTACTTGGTAAAAGTGTTATGTTTTTACAGTTGGCAAATTTCTTTTAGTTATATTGTGAGGATTATGAGTAATAAGAACCCTCTGTAATTTTATCCCATTACTTCAAGTGAAGACCCACCAAGTGTGTTTTGGTTACACAAGTATTTCTGAAATACTTGATGTTTCTATTCAGAGGCTTTAAGCCATTTGTCCCAGTGCCTCAGAGAGTACTGCCTAGAATCAAGAGAGGGCAGCAGAGGGCCACCAGAACAGTGAGCTAGAGGTGTGGAACACATCAGTGAGGACACTGGTTCTAGCTTGGTCTTGGCAATCCAGATAGATAAAAATATTTATCTGGTGCTTGGATGTAAGAAGAAACAGTTATAAGCACATTGAGAGAATCACCAGTTGTTCATTGTGGTGCTCATGGAACAAAAACTCAACAGAAGAAAAGCAAATAGAATCAAGGTTATAGGGAAGCCTGAAGTATATGCTGCTTACGGCCATGTCTGAGCTTTACCATTGAGTCCCCAGGAAGCAATATTGGACCAAAGACAGCCTCAGTAACTTTTCCAGAAATACATTTATATTTCTTTTCTACTACCTCCTGGACAAGAATGAGGAGATATTCTTTCAAATAAATTTTATCCCTAAAGAACTAGTTTTTACTTTCTTTTCTTTTAGTTTCCACTTTGACTTTTATTATTTTCATTGCTCTAACATCTTTTATTTTGTTAAAGTGGTTATTTTTATTTTTCTCTTAAATTATTTAAGTACAAGAAGTTATGAATTTGCCTGCATGTAGATTTTCCATATCATACATTTTGATAGAGTTCTTATTTAAAAATTTTCTCAATATCCTTTACTGGTAGCTTTGGATTTTTTTTTAATCCAACAACTGTTTAGGACATGCTTTCCATTTCCCCAAGGGTGATTCTTTTTGTTTAAGCTATTGTCATTAAATTACAGTTTTTTACTACACTGTAGACAGAAAATATGGCTTTTATCATCTCTACTCTGGCATAATTGAAATTTTATGTCCTAGTAGTTGATGAGTTTTTTGTTTCAGACATTCTTGAAAAGAATATACTTCCTATGATAAATAATCTACCTATCTAAACTCAACCTCATTAATAAGGTTCTCCAAAATGTTCTGAAATTTTTTAAAAGAATCCTTTTGAATTGTCAAATAGATGTATTAAAACCTTATATGAAAACTGTGAGGTTTTTTTTTCTCTCAATTTCTTCACATTTCTAGTAAATTTCATTATATATATTTTGATGTCAAGCTTTTCAGCACAGAGATGTTTAATGTTCTATAACTTTAATGTTGATGATGCCTCATAAATAGAACCATTTGCCTGCAGTTCTGCTTTGCCTTTTTCCACGATATTGAGAACTCTAAGGAGTTTTCTAAAATATTTTTCTGCTTCATTAGTAAGTATACAGTTTTCACAGGCCTGATTTTTTTCCTGACCTTTCGCTTTGTTTCCTTTTTCTTGTCCTTCAGAATCCTTTCCTAGACCCTAAATGTCCTTAATCATCTAGCTGGTCTACTATTTGCTGATTTGACTTTGGCTTTCTTTTCCATACCCTTTATTATAGACTTCTCTATTCTTGGATCGATAACTGGGTTGCTAGATGTTCCCACCAATCCTGATTTTCAGTCATTTATCTACTGTTTTCCTGCTGAAAAGAAATGAGATCTTTCCCATCCCCATTATTTGCTTGATTTCTTGCTGTAAGTCTTTATTTATTTCCTTAAGTTGTCTGTAAGAGTCATGAGGCATATGCTCATGTTAATAGAGAATGAAATAAAAAGAATCTATTAGTAATTTAAAATCAATTACAGATCCTGTTCTACACAGGCCTTGGATTTTCTTGTTTGAGACATGGTTTATTAATTCACACTAGATGCCAATATCAAAAATTTAGAAAACTTGAAATTTTTAAAAAAAATTCATGTATTTTAGGAATATTAAGAAAAGCCTGCCTGCTGATTTGAACTTTACTAGTTTTGTGACCTTAATCAAGCCATATAACTTCTTTGGACTTCTTTTTACTGCTTTCTAAAAACAGGGATTAGACTAGTGGTGCCAGATGGTATCTCCTTTCTTGCAGGACATTCGGTCCTATCCGAAACAGCCACGGAGCCATTTGGTCCACACCAAAAGGTCCTTGAAATTTGGTCCTTGATTTTCATCCTGTCCAAACATCCACAGAGACATTTGGCCCACACCAAAAAGTCATATTAAAATAAGTATTGAGAATGGGAGTAGCCAAGGAATGACATTAGGTAGAAAAATGGGGAATAGTAGAAGTGTTAAATATTAGAGCAAGGGAGGTTCTTTCCTAGTCTGTCCTTAAAGTTCGTCTAGGGGCATTTGAAAGATAGGCCATATGAAGAGCTATGAAGAGCAGATACCTGAATCTTATTTCCATTGTTAACTTACCCTGTGCTGATGAGCTACTGCCACCTATGGCCCAGAATGATACAGGTACCATGGCCATGTATGGATCACTGAATATTTATTACATGGATTCTGACTTAGAATCTCAGAGTTTTTAGAAGTAATCTTTAGAAATATTCTAATAACTCAAGGATTTTGTTTTTCATTTTTTTATTGACTTTTTATTGAAATATACATTATGAAAAGCACACAAATAAGTATACAACTTGAATTTTTACAGAGTGAGCACATTCTCATGACTATACAAATCAAGTCACAGAATATTTCCAGTACCCCAGAAGCTTCCCTTGTGCTCACTCCCAGCATTATTTAAACCCTAAAGTAACTACTATTTTGAGTCCCATTAAAGAGAATTTTAAAAATATATTTTTCTTTTCTAACACTTCTAGGAAATGTCCAAATATTAAATAATAATTCAGTAAATACCTACTATGTGCTACACAACAGGGATTTTAGAAGAATGAAATATACCTTTGCCATGTAAAAGGGGAGCGGGAGAACTTTTTCTGTAAAAGGCCAAAGAGTAAATATTTTAGGCTTCTCATGATATCATGGTTTCTGTCACACTACATAACTCTTATGTTATGTAAAAGCAACCATGAATGAGTATGGTCTGTGTTGCAATAAAACTTTACGGACATGAAAATTTGTCATGAAAGTTTCTTCTTGTGAGTTTTTTCTTAACTGTTTAAATATATGAAAACATTCTTAGCTTGTTGACTATAGAAAAACAAGCATTGGGATAATTTTGGCCAGTGAGCCTATATTGCCAATGCTGCTTTAAGAGTTCACAGTCTAGGAGATAAAAGAAAATAAACAGATACTCTTAATTTTAGTACTATACTTTAAGTCTTGTGGAGTGGCATATGCACAGTTCTTTCAGAGTCTTCCAGTGAAAAAGACTAACTGCTCAAGTATGTCAAGGAGATTTCAGAGAAGAAAATGAGGGAGCAAGGCCCTGCTGTAGCTGGAGTTTGTCAGGACCTTTATAAGGAGGAACCATTTGAACTGAGAACTGAAGAGTGAAAAAGAGAGGCAGTAGAGCTGAAGGAGATGCCATACAAGCAGAAAGAAGACACACTTCTTGTATCAGCCCTAGATGGAAGCAAAGACATCGCATTAGTATGACTAATGAGGCCCATCATAGCTCAGATACGACATTCTAATCTCTTCCCTCTTCACCCTTGCACTGAACTATTTGCATTTTCCATATTTATCAGGTGTTTCCTACCTTCCAAAAATTCTCTTTGCAGTGCCATCCATTACCAAAGCATATTAATATTCTCATTTATGACATATTTATCTGTTGTGACCGAGGTCAGATATCATTTCCAAGATGTCTTCCCTAAATATCTAGGCAGGTCCAAGTGCCTTTCAGTCAGCTTTCCTGGCACTCCATTCATACCTTATCATGGCACTTGCTATATATGCTACATTGAAATTATTGATGTGTGGATCGGTTTCTTCAACTGAATTATAAGCTCCTAAGGGAAAAGAGCTATGTGTTTTTGTTAATTGTCATGTCCCTGATATTTAGAATAAATACCCACTAAATGTTTACTAATGCTTTATAAGTTTGATAAGTCTATTGACTAACAAACCCAAGTAATGCAAGCTGACTTTGTGGCTTTCTGATGATCTGATTGATATAGAAATCTCTCATAATAAGTCATTAATACATCTCCTTAGAAGAGGTCTCCTGAATATCAGTCTCCATTCGCCACAGGCCTAGTCTGTGGACACTTTGAAACAGATCATTAGCATGTATCTAAGTACACGCATGGTTTTCCCATCTGGTTTATTCTTTTACACTAATGTTGGACCCCCTCTTCCAGTAGAATTGACTGTTTCTTCTTCTTAGGTTCTCTCTGTAAATACGCAACCTCCTTTGTTGCTTTCTTAGCATGATCTGGCCTTTTTCCTCAGACTGATTCAAGTTCATAAAGAAAATCTCTCAAAATCTTTCTGCTGAAATACGGAGCATACTTATTTCCACAAATGAAAACAGGATCTACCATCCCATGACTACAATATCTACTGTCATACATTTATATTTATAAATTTCGTTATTAAGTGCCAGCAGTGTTGTTGCATTGGAGTTTTACAAGTGGGTAATAACATCAGCTCTCCCATCAGAGTTCTTTACCATGAATTCCATATTTGGTTTCAAAATGTCTTTCAACAGCTAATTATTTGTTAGAAAGTTGATTCACTGTGATCACAAGTTTCTTTTCTGCTCCTTGTTTAAATCTGATATGAAATTTATCTCTGTCTTTAGACACAGGGCTCAAATTTCCTTTTCATCATTTACTGCCTTTAAGAAATAATTGTTGGTAAACGCATTACTGTCCAGGGTAGGAATAAGTGATTTTTTTATTGTGGTAAAAAAAACATAACATAAAAATTACCATCTAAATCATTAAGTGTACAGTTGAGTAGTATTAGGTATACTCACATTGTAGATCTCAAGAACTTTTTCATCTTGCAAATCTGAAATTTTATACCCATTTTAAAACAACTCCCCTCTTTCCTTTCCCTTAAGTCCTTCGTAACTACTATTCTTCTTCCTTTTATATGAATTTGTGTACTATAGACATCTCCTATAAGTGGGATCATATAGTATTTGTCTTTTTGTTACTTGCTTGTTCCACTTACCATAGTGTCCTCAAAGTTCATTCATGTTGTACCATATGACAGGATTTTCTTCCCTTTTTTAGGTTGAATAATATTCCATTGTATGCATATACCACATTTTTTGAAAATCCGTATAGTCATCAGTGGACATTTGGATGGTTTCCACCCATTAGCTATTGTGAATAGTGCTGCTTTGAATATGGGTATGCAAATATCTCTTTGAGACCCCGCTTTCAATTTTTTGAAAGTGGGATTGCTGGATCATTTGATAGTTTCATTTTTAACTTTTTGAGGAAACTCCATACTGGTTTCCATAGTGGTTGCACCATTTTACAATCCTACCTACAAGGCACAAGTATTCCAATTTCCCCACATCTTTATTTTTTGTTTTTTGATAGTAGCCATCCTAATGGACGTGAAGTGATATCTCATTGTGGTTTTGATTTGAAATTTCTCTAATGATTAGTGATGTCAAGCATCTTTTCACGTATTTATTGGCCATTCATATATCTTCAAAAAATTGTTTAGGTTGTTTGTTTTTCATTTGTTGTTGAGTTGTAGTTCTTTATACATTCTGGACATTAACTCCTTATCAGATAAACAATTTGCAAGCATTTTCTCCCATTCTTTGTGTTACCTTTTCACACTCTTGGTAGTCTTCTTTGCATAAAAGTTTTAAAATTTGATGTAGTCTCATTTGTCTATTTTTATTTTTGTTGCCTATGCTTTTGGTGTCATATCAAAAAAAAAAAAAATCATTGCCAAATCCAATATCATGAAACTTTCCCCGTATACTTTCTTCTAAGAATTTTATGATTGTATCTCTTACTTTTAGGTCCTTGATCCATTTTGTTTTTTCTATATAGTATAAGATAAGGGTGCAACTTCATTTTTTTGCATATGGATATACAGTTTTCCTAGCACTACTTGTTAAAAAGACTATCCTTTCTCCATTCAATAGTCTTGGCATCCTTATCAAAGATCATTTGTTTGGCCATATGTGAGGTTTACTACTTGGCTCTCTATTTCATTTTACTTGTCTATCTGTATGTCTTTATGCCAGTTCTACATGTTTTGATTACTGTAGCTTTGTAGTAAGGTCAAAAGTGAGTAAATGAGTCCTCCAACTTTACTTTTCTTTTTCAAGATTATTTTGATTCTTGAGTCCCTTGAGAGTCCATATAAATTTTAGAATAAATCTTTCTATTTCTGCAAAATCGTCATTGGGCTATTGATGGTGATTGCATTGGATATCTAGCATTGTTTTTCTCTTTCATATCAGTAAAATGGATATAATAATAGTTATGGTTCTAAAAGAAGATTAGTTATATAGAGACTGCATGACTGGCTAAATTGAACTTTAGAGAGAAAATTTTGGTCATATTACTGGGAGTTATTGCTACTGATGTTTATAGATTCTAGTGTTTTGTGTACATATCAAATGTAGCCATGATACTTTGAAAAAGACACAGTGATTTGGGTCTTCTGACTCAAGCACATCCTTCTTTTTTGTTATTATTTTCATAAATAGCCCTCATCAATGCCATAGTCATACTTGTCATGATACTTCATGGTTTCTAAGGCACTTCCCATGCATATTTGGGTCCTTCCATCCCACCAGAGTCAATTTTGCTGCACAAACTGCAACTTTAAAAACTTATGCATGTGGCTTATGAAAATTATGTAACCATCCATTTTAAGACGTATTTCTGTTTCTTAAATTATAAGTTTGAATTAGTAATTTTTCTCATTTTCTTAAGGTACCCTGAAGAAATTGGTAAAGCCTCAAACCTGTTTAAATCCAATATTTGCCTATTCCATAACTACACCTGTTTACCATGTTTATTTTACAGCCACAAATATCAAAATTACCTGTCAATCCTATAGTTTTCGTACTTTTCTGAGCTCCTTCCAAATATCCTTTTTAATAATGGTTGTTTTAAAGTCCTTGTCTGATACTTTCATCATGTCTATCATTTCTGGATCTCTTTCTTTTGACTTATTATTTTGATAGGGGCCACATTTTCTTCCTTCTTCACATGTTTAATAATTTTGATTTGATGCTAATATTATAAGTTATGTTAATTAATATCTGAACATTTCCTTCCCAGTGAGGATATTGTACCTTGGTAGGTAAAGTTGTTTATGAGTCAGCTTGAGAATTTTCAGCATTGTCAATGATAGAGACTTGTTTTTCAGCATTGAAAAACAAGGTGGGTCTTCAGTAGCCTCTCTGCTAGTTATAGTTTAACCCTACTACTATGATGTTGTGCTTCCAGGCTCTACACTGTGTGCCTTGATATTTTTTATTCTAGATGATAAAAACTTTAAATCTGTTAGCTCCATGTAAACTCTAGAAATTGTTTAACTTCCATAGACCAATTCTCTTTTGCCTCATAAAGTTTTACTCTATTCATGCATAATTGAGCATTCAGCACAAGTGCCTAAGACAACCTAAATTCTAATATGTGTCTTCACAGCTAGAGAAATCATCATGCTCTATGTGGGTCTTCCTTTCCAAACTGTGATCTAGACAAGGCCTCCAGGGAGATAACTGGGCTGATTGTAAAGCTGACCTCAATTGTCTTTCCTCTTAAAAGGATCATAGCCCTGTACTGCCCGTTAACCACTGTTTTGAAGACATTCAGATATTTTATCCAGTTTTCTATTTGTTTATTATGGGAGGCAAGCCCAATATCAATTTCTCTATTATAGTCAGAAGTAGAAATTCTTATTTAGTTTTTTAAATATCCGCCATCAATACTGATTTATGATCGAAATAGTGTGTAAAAATAAGGAAAAAAACAAAAAAGGTTTTTTCTATCCTTTTACATTATAATGCATTTTAATTTCAGAGCATAAGAGGTTTTATGTACTGTATTATTGGTAAATTTTTATTCTTGCATTTTTAAAATTCTTGGGAGAACATCTGTATTTTAAGGTGAATTTATTTTTAATTTGATTGCTCAAGTAGCAAGAACAATTTGCAACCATAAAACTAACTCAGGAAAACATTACTTGATCATATTAAGATAATGTTTGACTTTTACTTTCTTTTTCACGTCTACCACCTCTTCCTATTAGTGTTTTCAATTGCTGTACCTTAAAATTTCATCTCAAATCTTCTAGTGCTTACCTCGTATCCTCACTACAGCTTCTTTCTGCTTCCTAATTTTTGTCCCCTCTATCAACCATCTTCTCTATCCTCCTTTTGTGCTTGTCATATCTTGTATTTTGCAACCTTCTGCCCATTTGTCTCCTCTCTCCTCCAACTGCCAATATATATGACTTTCACTTGTGATATGATTTCTTCTTTTCTAAGAACCTAATACTTTCTGTAAAAAAAAAAAACAACAATAATAATATTCACTGATAATCTAATCATTCTATATGAATTTCACCTGTGATCCAATGTCTTCTTTTCAAATAATTTATATTCTGTTTCTTATAACAACAATAATAACATTCACTGATAATCTAATCTATGCTCCGGTTCTGGAACACACACACACACACACACACACACACACACCCCATAGCTAACACTAACAGTAACCCTGCTTGATATTATTGTAGCCACTTTTAAATAAGGGAAAAGATTCAAAAAGTATAACTGTCAGCTAAAAATACTGATATTATTTTTATATATGTGAGATAAATACAAAGGAATGCCAACAAAAGAGTTCCAGTGAACATTCACTCGTAGTTTCTCCAAATTAGTGATATACTGTCCTTTCAACACATATATAACCTCATTCAGAACTTTCATAGATGTTATAGTGCATTCAAAATGGTTAGCTTTTCTCTCAGTGAAAATAGATGCATCTTCAACTTCAGGGGTAATTTATAGAATACCCTCAACAATTTCCTTTTTTCCCCTCTAAATTTGAAAGGCTCAATCAACCCTGTGGTTTTGTTTTTTCTTCAGTAAACAATTTGGAAGATTTAGAGGTCTGTTTTTAATTAATCTATGTCTGCAGAACCAGTTTGGTCTTTGTAAAAATGAAAGTTTAATTAACTTTTATCTTTAGGGACTTTATAATCCAGGTAGGAGGTTCACTTATGGGACACTAACTTTCCAAGTAGTTTTGACTACAAGTACCCAATTTAAAATTTAGTTTTTTAAAACATTCTTTGTAAATCATTGACTACTCCATTTTCTTTCTTCCCTAAAAAATGTTCAACTATGAGTTTCTTTTATATAATCACTCTTCATTCAAACAATATTTGCTTTTGTTCTTTACTGGTTTTTTATTAGTAAAATTTTATTTGATGTTGCAATTATTAAAATAGCAACAATGAAATTTTGACTGCATGGTCTTACAATGCTTTGTTTCATTCATAAATGTAGTGTGACGGAACCTGTATTCCAGACATACTTTGTGTGGTTAAAGTACAAACTTTTTAATATGATGCTTTCTTTCTCTTTTTAGATTCTTGGTCTTGCTTGTAACTACTGACTGTTGTTTTTTTTTAAGATAACTGGACTGCCTAGGCATAGGAGAAGCAAACTGGCAAGAGGATAAACACAGAGGCTTGGGAATTAAGACATATCTAGGTTTAAGCTCTTGCTCTAACCCCTCACTAAGGGTGCCACTTTGAGAAAATGTCTTAACTAGTGTAAGTCTTGATTTCCTCATCTTCAAAAGAAGAATCATGATACCAGTCAAGTTTTTAATCTGAGGATTAGCTGAATTAATATTATAAAGAACAAGTACTGTACTTGGCAGTTTGGGTCAATTGACAGGCTTCAGAGGTATTGTGACCATGATGCCTTAATGTTTTAAACTGTAATTTCCTTCATATTGCCTTAAAATGTATTTATAGATAAAATTCAGTGGGAACATGTTATTAAGACATTGCTTTACTTGAAAAACTATTTGAAATGCTTCTACTTAATTATCAGGTTCAGTTGGTAATCAGTTTTAGTATATGTTCTAGAAAATATTCCTATTAATAGGAATTATAAGAAATGCATTCTAATATTTTTGTATAAGGACATCTCTGTAGGCATTTGGCCTAGTTTGAGTTGCAGAATGCCAAGAAAACTAAAGTTCAAAGAAATTTGCCTATTCTTTGTGTTTATGACCATCAATGAATATGATAAATATAAAAATTCTCGAACCTTATAGCCAAGGTTCTTTGGTTTGAGTGCATCGGTTCCCAAAGGATCCCTTATTTATGTCTACCTGGAAAATACTTTGGACAATATGGATTTTCTTTCTAAGAGAAGTTTTGATTTGAATAGAGATTTTCTATTAATTGAACTACATGTCAAATAACAAAAGCTAAAATTAATATTAACAACAGCAGTAATAATTATAAAGTCATGATAAGGTAGTCAAACCTAAAAAAAAATTAAGAGAAAAATAGAGCAATAATAAACATGAGACAAATGAAAATAAAAAGCATCTCAAGTAATAATGCACACGTGAAAGATAATATTTGTTACCTACCCAATATTCTCTCTCCCCTTAAATAGGACCTTTATTTTTGTTTGGGTTCCCAAATACCCTGCTAAAATGATCTACATTTTTAGCCTCTTTTGCATATAAGGGGCCATATTACAGTCCCATCCCATGTAACATAATCAGAAGTCTACTGTGGATAAATTTTTCTTTTCCTTATCTAGGTGCTACTTTTTCCTCCTTGTTGCTGCTTTTTTCTTCTTCCTGCCAGAACTACATTTCAGAAGTAAGAGACTGAGGTGACTATGGACATGATAGCCACAGCCAAGGATGGCAGAACAAAAAGAGAAAAGTTACCTTGGATGATGAACATCCAACTTGATATGTGGAAAAAGTTAACTCATATATGGTTAATCCACTGTAGGTCAGATATCTATTACTTGCTCTGAAAGTGATCCCAAACAGGTGCAGAGTGTCATTTCACATGACATCTCATTTATACTTTCCAAAACCACTAATTCATTTCTGTTAAAATAACCACAGAGTAATATTCATTGAGAACTTACTCTATGATAAAACTCTGGTAAATGTTTTGTAAATACCAAAATCAAATCAATATTGAAGGGAGTATAATAATACACTGATATCTATATAAGACAAAAGCAATACTTTAAAATACAAAGTAAATTTAAAAGTATGTAATTATGATGTAACTTTTAACAGAGCAGTAACAACAATAGATTAAGCATTAAAATTTAAGCTATGTATTAAAGTATTCAAATTAATTTATACAAACTTTTTTACCCTAAATATACGTATCTCAGTTTCTTTTCAAATGTCGAAGGAGACATTAGTAAAAAGTCATGTACTTGGCCCTAAGAAAATAATAAATTTTTTAAAATGCCCACAACAATTTGAAAATATGAAAGCCATCTCCCAAATAATCAATGTCTGATCTTTTCCTCTGCACAAGAAGGTGGTCTAAGGCCTCTAACCTGAAGGATGTGTTGAAATGGAGGATGCCAGAAAATGCAGTGTCTATGGCAGAACTCGGGTAGATATTTCCTATCCATCCCCAAATAAAAAAAAAAAGTTATCTGTCTGGGCCATTAGCTTCAAAATGACCAAGCAGAGAGGTAAATATATAGTTTAGAGCTGAGACTAGCCTCTGGGACAGCAGAGTGATAATTGGGTTTAAATGTATAGATAAAAAGTAGAGACTAGAGAGATCACCCTGGGTGCCCATGTATGAATTCAAGGGGTGTCATCTGTGGGCACGGAAGTCCCAGGAACAGAGGTCTGTACTTAAAGGTTCATTTCTCTTTAATGGAAGAATCCCTATTAACAGTGTAACTATGGGGCAACTTAGAGTCTACTAGAAATGAACTGAAGCAGAGTAGGTCTTCAGCCACTAAAAGCTGCAAATTGCTTCCTGTTCTTGAGAAGGACAGTTTTTGGGGTGGTAAAGGTAGAAAAGCAGGGGAACAAAACTTCCAATAATATCTGGTGGACCCCAAAATCTCACACATCAGAGCTGTGAATAACCCAAAGATTCATTAGTTGGGTGCAATACTTGCTAAAACCTACATTTTAAGATGCGATCTTATCAAGAGATCACTGGCCATACTTCTATCCTCAGAATGACTTCCAGCATTTCAAAAACACTAGTGAGTTAGAGGGTCAGCTAAGTTTTCAACAATCTTTTGCCTCACAACAAAAGAATGATGAATAATTTTGTGTTTTAATATCATCTAAATGAAATGTCATGTAGCTATTTCATTATTTGCTAAAATAATGGAGATTTTTTTATGATATAATGTCTAACTTTCTATACAGATTATGCAGACATTATGCTTATAATTATATAAAAATAGCCACAAATAGGAAAAAAAGCAAAGGAGGGGTAATATTTTAAATCATTATCTCTGGTATATTTAGATGAGGAAATTGTGGTTTATTTGTTTTGTTTTTTACTTTACTGTGTTCTTCAAATATTATTTAATGGACAGATAATATGTTTTAAAAGTATCAATAATGTATTGAATGCTAAATATGGGCAAAATCAGAGCTAGATACAGAAGGGATAAAAGGATAAATAAAAGAAGGAGTCTTTCTTAAATAATTGTGTTGTAGCAGTGGAGATGAGACTTACATAACATAATGCATCATAGTACTCCAGTAGCGAGTGTTACGTGAGGGCTCAGAATATGAGCTGTACAGATACAGGGAAAAAAGGATGACTACCACCTTGCGTCAGTTTTTATTTACTTTTTATGGATACAGGTCAGTGAATAGCAAAGCTAAATCCATAAAATAGATCCATGTGTACCTTTAGAAGATTTATTTACCATTCGTATTTTAGAGAATAGGAACCTTGTTGCAGGTATTTTACTAAATCCTTTCCTTCCAGATTTGAAAATCTGTTGTAGAGGAAAAACAAAGGTAATTTCAATAGACCTGTTCTGACATGCCTAATTAATTAGAAACACACCTGGGAATTACAGGCGCTTAAAGATAAATCTCAACTAATTTTCTGGTCAAAAAATAAATTCATGATGAATTTTAAATACGAAAATAAACTTTTATGAGACTTTTTTGGCGACGATTTTAAAAGCTTCAATAATTTACACATTGTTCACAGACTTTCAACGGCTGAACTCTTGACTTCCTGAATATTTCTAAAGCATTAAAAAAAAGAAATCTCTTAGCAAATATGAAATCTATCCTACTCTTTTCAGAATGGTCATCTGACATCAAGATGGAAAGCATAGATAGAGAATAAAGGAGAAAGGACATCAAATATTTATAGTATATAATTTCGTTTCAATTTAGAATACAGTATTGTGACAGTTATACAAGTCATATGTAGATACTATTCAAAGTGTTTCAATAAGAGGATGACAGAATGAATATGAACTATAGAGTTAAGCATTTTATTTTATTATTCAGTTGTCATCTTTTATTTTAGGTTATGAAGAGAGACAAATATGGCAGGTGCACAATGACTAAATTGGCAGAAAAATGAAGTTAAGTAGCTGTAGTTTAATTTATTCATAATATATTAAGAGTACAATTAACAATATTAGCATTTTAGCAGTTAGAAGAGAACACAGCATATTTTGATTGTGCTTCAATTTATTCACATGGATTTTAAGAAGTTTACTTAAAGAGAAAGAGATTCTTTGGTAACAACATATATCCGTAGTGATCGATAGTTAATGTTAAATTTTTAAAGGAATGTTTTGCATGATAAAGACATCTCCATGTCCTAGCACACAAGTCCATTTCAACAGTATTGTGAGGTTCTGGTAACCTACAGCAGTGACTTCTCAACTTTCTTGACTACAACCTACAGAAAAAAAATATACTGTAAAATCACAGTGCTTGAAGGAAGCCAACGAGACAATCTAGTTCATTCCCTCCCATGGAACCTGAATCATATCACATGTGAAGCTTTTCTGTCCTTAAAGCTACCATTATTCTGCTCATCTATAAAATGAGGCTAGTAAGATTTGCCTCACTAGAGTAGGATTAAATCAAAAGATGTAGGGAAAAGACCTACTATGAGTATACTTATGAGGAAGTAGAAAAAAAGGCATTTATTACTACTATTATTATTGATGAGCTGATACAGTAACCTCTTTTAAACTGTAAAAACATTTTCAAGAAATTTTTTCTCTTATATTTGCTTAGACAACTGAGTTCATCCTGCTCTAATTTATACTGTACATCTAGCACTTAAAGGTAAAGTCCTCTAATTGATTCATTTTATGGTTCTCTTGCCAGCCTTCTGTCAGTTTCCAACGTTGTGAGCTCCTTTAGGGTAGGAACCATGCTTTATGCTCAGTTCAGAGCACTGAGCTGGGCACACAGTAACGTATGAATGGGAAAAAAAATTTTAACTAATATATTCTTTTATTCCTTTTTAAATTACATTTTTGAAAAAATAATACATACACATAGTTTATATCAAACATAGATAACAAAATATAGTAATTTTCTGTCAAACTACTTTAATTCCTTTTCCCAGAGGCAATCACTTTTGACTTTTTAAATTTTTTTTTATTATTTATTATTATTTATGCCTACAGCACCTGGTCATCCTAGGTGATCTCTCATACAAGTACTAACCAGGCCCGACTCAGCTAGCTTCCAGGATCAGACATTGGGCTTGTTCAGGGTGGCATGACCGTAGACCATGGACCGTGGCTCCACTGGGGCGTGAACCCAGGACCTTCTGTATGTAAGGCAGATGTGCTAACTGCTACACAATGGAACCATGTCCATTTTTGACTTTTTTAGAGATTCCTTTTCATATAGGTTCATATTTCTCAATACTATTCATATACTCCTATATTTTGATTATTCAAGTTTAAATATTATCTATTGACTTTCTAATATGGTGCTTAGGTTTAGCTCTGAAACTTCCATCTCCTCTGCTTTCCTCTCCCATTTCCCACAATAGAGATACATTAAAAGTTGTGTTCAGATGTAATTAATTGCTTATATTATTATTACTAAATAATATAGCTGAGCATTTTAGGAATTTAATAAAATTACATTTCCTTTTGATTTTTCTTAACATTAATAATAGCCTTGGTTTTTCATTAGATTGATTTTACTTAAACCTTTTGCTAATTTTCCACAATAGCTTTTCAGCACCATTTTTCCCAAGATCATTCTCTGGTAATCTGTTCTAATTATTTTTTTTATGGAATGAAATCTGGAGACTTCCATTCATTTTCTATTTGAACTGACAGTGTATTGCAAAGCACTTGTGCAGGAACTTCATTTTCCTGTCATGCAGAGAATTCCTTTATTTTTCTTTCTGTTTGGGTGTCCTGTTTTCTTGATAACCTCTTTTCTTCTTTCTCATTTACTCTCTTGTTTTATTGGAGTATGTCCTCTGCTTATTTCTCAAGAAAGAGTTCATGGGAAATATAATATTTGAGAATTTGTATATCTGAAAATATATTTTACCATAACACTGTTGGGCTGGGCATTGATTTCTACATTGAAAGTACTACTACACTCTGTTCTAGAGAAGAATGTTGCTGTTGAGATACCTCATTTCGGTTCCCCTTTTTTGCAAGGCATACTTCTTTTCTTCCTTTTTTCTCTCTTAAGCTTCTCTCTGTTATTCTGAAATTTCAGTAATAGGTCTTAGATTTAGTGTGTGTGTGTGTGTGTGTGTGTGTGTGTGTGTGTGTGTGTGTGTGTGTGACTTAGTGGACACTTTTAATCTGGAAACTCATGTCTTTCAATGCTGGAAATTTTTCTTAAATTATTTTATTGATGATTCGTTAGCTGCTGTTTGATCTGATTTCTCTTTTTCAAAATTTCTGTGTTTTAAATATTATGCCCCTTGCACTGTCTTCTTCTTATCATTCTCTTATTTCCCATATGTTCATACTCAAGTTTCTGGATGATTTCAGTGACATTATCTTTCATCATTACTTTTGAATTTTTCATCTCTGCTATCATGCTTTTTATCACATCTGTTTTTGTTTCCCAAATGTTCCTTTATATCATAAGAAAGTCTTGCAATATTTTCTCTTACTGCTTTGAGAATATTTCAACTTTCTTTTCCTTCTAATGTAGTGGCTGCTCCTTATATCTGTTATTCCTATATTCTCTAGTCCTTTTTACATTTTACCAGATAATCCCTGGTTGCTCCAATCCCGTTAGTTACTAATCCTTTATATTAAACTATCCCTGTTCAAATTACTGTGATTTGGTCCTGATTGCTACAGTCACTTTGAGCCTGTACTTCAAGTCTGCAGGGGGCTGTCTGGCATTCATGGAATAATAGCAGAGTATATAGTGCTCTTCTCCATCTGCCTCTGACCATCTATCTATTTATTTCCCTAGCTATTCTGAGTACTTTGTACTCTGCTTCCCATCTCCAAATACTCATTCTTTTTTTCAAGAGTGCTAAATTATTTGTAGTTTTCAGGATTCACAAAGCAGACTGATACTCCTGAGCCTTAAATGCATGCGATTTTCTCACTCTAGAAATAACAATTTATCTGCACGGTCATCTCTCAGCATTGCTCAATGCCACTATTTCTGAAAAGCCTTCCCTGACCCTTTATCTCCTGGAATTAGTTGTTTTTACCTCTTGATTCCTTAGGGCAAAAGCAATTCACAGGTCTGTCTCCTGAATTCATGGTGAACTCTTTATCTTTCTCTTACCCAACTAGCACATTGCCCTTTTGTCACATATTAAGAACTCAATAACCTTTTTGAAATGAATGAATGTGTTTAATTTTTCAGGGATCTAATTTACAGTTTATGTCATTGAGAACTTAACTGTGAATATAAAGCAAAGTCAAGGTGAGATTTTAGGAGAGAGAAAAATGTTAAAAGGTAGGATAATAATCTCTTGATGTATAGCCTTATTTCCACTCTTATCTTCACCACTACACCTGCATGACCCTGCTATTTCAAAGCAACTTCCAGAACAGCTTCAACTTGAAGTTCTTCACAACTCATAAGATTGGTGCAAAGTGACACTTCTAACTTAGATAAAACAAATTGTCAGTATATTACAGTATTCTGGTGGATATTTACATTTATAGGTCAACAGGTATAACTGAGATTCTGCAGTTCTTAAAAAAAATTCAGAAATTAGCATGTCACAGATTGTTTAAATTTACTAATTTCAAATTCTATATTATTGAATTGGGGTTTACTTGGGCTGGAATTTCACCTAGATGTGAAGACTACTACACTAGGCTACTATGTCTACAAACCACTTGATTCTTTCTGATGAAAGTAAGACATTTGCCATAATAATGACAGGAAAAAAAAATCAACTCCAACTATGAAGCAAATTTTCCAGATACTGTCTCAATGATCTTTGAAATGCAAATATTTAAATATGTGTTAATTAGGTTTCTATTTTGTTCAGACATCATGCAATTTTGTAGAAATACAGGGTTAAATAAATCTTAGAGTATACAAGGTATCTCTGGAATGCCACACTAAATGTAGTGATGTGTTCATTAGACACACAAAATGTTCCTAATGCTTGCGTTTGACTAGTGTCTGTACTGGCTTAAAAAAAATGACATTTAAAAAAAAATCTATGCTAGGCAAGAATTATTATCTTTATTTTCCAGTGGAAAGATAACTGAGCAGTGGAGGGGTTATCTATCAAAGATCACACAGTATGTTAGAAAATAGGACTTTAATCAAGGACTCTCTCTGTCCACTATTCTGGGATAAATACATAACTTTGACAGAGTAAACTATAAAAAGAAGATCAACATTGTAATTAACCAGTCAGTTCTTTCTTATATGAGATGCATGTAAGGCTGGATCATCAAATAAAAAAAAAAAATCATTGAATTAAACACTAACTACCAGACTTTTCTAAGCGACCTCTAAACATATCATTTCAAAGGAACATTCTGTTAGTGACTTTAGATTTCTTAAAAAAATCTTAAAGATTTTTTTTACTCAATGGCAAATTGCAGGTTAAGTAGATGGTGTGCTGTGGTGAAGGATCTGGGCAAAAGAGAAGTAAATCTATTTATTTATTGAACAAATATTTATTATTGTCCTCCTGTGTTCTATTCACTGAGATAGGCATATATAGATAAAAATATAACAATCTTGTGGTGAGCTCTCTAACAATAATGAGTCAAATGTGAGGGGAACCCAGAGATAGGACTGATATGCTTGTTTGGGAGAATCAGGGAAATCAGAGAAAACATGATATTTGAACTGAGTCTTGAGGATGAATTGAGCAATCCAGAAGAAAATGACCTCCCTAGGAAGGGGACTACTGTGTGCAAAACTGGAAGTTGTGAAAATATACAACGTATTCTAGGAAAGGTGAAGAATTCAGCATGACTTAGAATAGGTTGCATAGGGACCTGAGACTGGAAGGAGGGTTGGAGGTGGTATTCAAAAGAGCCTTTTGCCTATGAGTTGTGTTTTATCTTGTAGCCAACAGGGAGGCATTGGAATCTGAAAGACTGTGGCAGAGGTAATGGATAAAACTCAGCATTTAGGTTGAGAGTAGAGGAGATACCAAGTGCTAAAAGTCGGGAAGAAATATAAAGGAGATAAAAGACCTGCATAATTATTCCTGAATTTGGCATACTCTTTTTGATGGGTGGTGGGGTGGATAATAATTTTATATACTAATTTTGTGGTTTTCTACCCTGCAGGCCCTCTTTTCCTTTCAAATTGCCATTAGGACTTTAGCCTCTGGTTCCATTTCTTATCTTAGTGTTCTGCTTTCTTTCAGAACATTACTCATGACTTGTTTGAAGATTCTGTTCACTATCATTTAGCTCTTCTTTATTAGTGATGATACTTTGAGAAGGTTAGTCTCAGCATAACATGTAAGAGAAAAACTCATCACCTTGGAAATCTGTGATGTGTGTAATATAGAAATACCATGCAAAAAGTTCCCACTTCTTGAAATTTTTTGAGGTCTGTGGTCTGGAACATGTTGACATGTCCTCTTGAAGATGAAGGACAAATTACTACGTCTCATCCACCTAACACTAAGGAAGAGGCAAACACCCAATGGGCCTCCTTGGATTTTTGGAGATAACATATATCTCATTTGGACAGGCTGTTCTAATCCATTTACTAAGTATCTCCCAAGGCTGCTAGTCTTGAGTAGGACTAGAGGAAGAGAAGGCTCTGTTTTAGGCCTAGGCTTCCATACCACTTGCTGCTCCACAGCTTGGGCCATGTGACTGAGCAGATGTGATGGTTCTTGAACTGGCAGAGGTAGATAGTGATGCTGTGTGCAACCTTTGGCAGGTCTCTACAAGTGAATCATAGAATGGAACTTTAACAATTTTGGAACAAAGTTTTGCCTTATCTGCAAAAATCTTTCCTGCTTTCAAAAAGCAGTTTTTGGCTTGTTAACTGGACGAGCCACAAATAACTGCAAACTAAATGATGGGCCACTGAGTTACTAAATTACCTGAGCTGCCTAGCATGAACCAAGTATTCATCATCAAGCTAAAATGTTGGGCATATACAATAGTACTTTATCATCAAACGAAAGTAATATGTATAAGATCAGACTCAAGCAGGTCTCGAAAGCACAAGTTAGTGTTTGAACAAGTATCACAGATAGCCCATATTTCTGCCTAAGTTGCTTCCTCCATCTCAACCTGTGCCTATGGCCTCATGGGAACTCCCTATGACTAAGAGAGAACAGAACTTGGGATATGGCAATCCATTATTTATGGACTCAACATAGAATTCTGCACAGCATTATCTCAGACCATTGAACCTATTTTACAACAAATGAAGTGTGGCAGTGGGCTCATGTTCATAGAACTCACTAATCTAGGCATTCTACCTATCACCCTGAAGCAGCTGGCCTTATGAAACAGTGGAATGTCCTTTTGTAAACTCAGCTGTGGTGCCAGATGGATAGCAACACCTTTGAGAGTCGAAATGATCTCCTTCAGGTATATTAGATATATCATCAGAGTCTGAGACTGATATATGGTACTAGGATTCAAGGGATAGAAATAGGAGTAGTCATTTATCAGAATTTTTTGCTTCTTATTCCTGAAACTTTTGAGTCTGCTGGTTTGGAGGTCTTAGTTCTCAAGGAAGGAATATTTCTACTAGGAAACACAGTAATGGTTTTACTAAATTGGTTATTAAGACTGACAGCTGGCCAGTGTTGGCTCCTTATACCACCAAACCAATTGTCAAAAGAGATGAAGAGAGAAGAAAGGGGAATGTTACAGGGAGGGTTACATAGAAGGCTTCAGTTATGTTGCTATTTTTTTTAAACTGCATTGTAACTCTGTGTAGTTATATTCCATATGATTTTGTATGTCAGAAATATTATTATAAAAATAATTACCTAAACTATATAAAAATATCTGTGAACAAAATATTTATGAAGAAAATTCACCTAATATTTGTAGAGAAATACCTAATATTAACATTTAAAAAACTTTATAAGTATGAAAGAGAAATAAGAACTAATAGAATTGACTCTTAAAAATATAAATTTTTAAGAAACTATAATGGTGGATCCATGTTATTATGCATTTGTCCAAACCCTTAGAATGTACAGCACAGAGTGAACCTGATGTAAACTATGGTCTTTGGTTGATAATGCTGTGTCAATTAGGCTCATCAATTTTAACAAATATACCACTTTTGTGGGGGTATTGATGATGGGAGAGGCTATGGATACGTAGGGGAAGAAAATGTGTAAGAATTCTCTACCTCCTGCTCAGTTTTGCTGTTAAGAACTGTTCTAAAAAATAAAGTTTATTAAATGAACAAAAAGGTGAATTTTTATATGTGAAAAGATTGAAACAATATTGTCTAAACTAGAACACTACCACAAATATGAAAAATACGATATTCTTAGTATATAGAAGTCACACAATCAATAAAAAAACAAAAGCCCTAACAGAAAAATTGCAAAAGCATATGAACACACAATTCTCCAACAGGAGATAAAAATAGCTATAAAATATAAGAAACTAGTTGACCAGTTTTTAGTTAACTTGATTAATAATCAAATAAAAGCCTAATAAATAAGAGTTATTTTTTTATATTCAAAAATGGCAAAGATTTAAACTTAAGTACTCTTTATGTTGATTAGGTGACACACATTCTCAAATGTCCTCACAGCATTTTAGAAAGTTGATCCCTTTGCCTCAATAACTTGCTTTCTGGGACTTAATTGTAAAGGTCCAATCAAAGTTACAGTTTTCCTGAACAGAGAGAAGCTGAGGCATGACACAAATCTTGGTTCACATACCTCTTCTACTTCTTACTGATTATGTGACTTAGAATAAGTTACTTTTTTCTTCTTACTGAACCTATTTCCTTTAAAATGTGGATAATTATATCTGCCTTATAGAAATTCATGAAGATTAAACTAAATAATTAATTAACAACTTGGCATAGGGCTAAATGTTCAGAGTTATTTATCCAATAGCCATTTTATTATGTTTCTTACAACAGTATATGTAATCTTAAATATTTAGACATTATCAACACACCTAATATGTAGGGGGATAGGCAAAAATATTATGGGACTGTTTTCAATGGGAATAGTATTTGGCTGTTAAATATATTTTCTAAAAATGTCTATTGACAAAGAATATACTCACAATACAATGTTAAATGAAAAAAAAGTAGACCAGGATAAAGAGCTGTATACAAATTATGATCTCACATATCAAAATGTATGCAGAAAATGCACCCCAAGTTAAAATTGGTATTTTCTTCTTTATGCTTTTTGATATTTTCCAAGTCTTGTACCATGATCATTATTCATTCTCATAATCATAAAGTCACAAAAGAAAAAGTTTACAAAGGTAATATGATGGAAAAAAGTATATTTAAATTTTATGTATAAATTTAATTTATATTTTAATATAAGTAAATTATAAGAAACATTACTAATATCTGTTTAAAAGGATATATTTAACATATCTCATTGATTTGTTAAGCATATGGTATATTATTTCATGCATTTTAAAATTAATTCTAACTTTTTTGACTCTACATGTAATTAAACAAATTGAAAACTACCAGAAGGAGAATTGAGGACATAGATATGACATTTTAAGCAGAGTTCTTCTAAAGCACTATGGGCTGTGTGGCCTTTAGGTTTAGCTCCACAATTTGCACGTTAATTCTTCATGTATTTATTCAACAAACATTAGACCACTTATTACCTGTCAGGTACTGTGCCAGGCATGAGGCATATAAGAATTAAGATGGGATGGTCCCTGTCTTCAAGGGTCTCATAATTTGATGGAAAGAAAAATAATGACTAAACTATAACATATATAGGGATAGTTAAAAAGTGCTGTGAGTACATAAATGCAGGAGCCACGCATTATTTGATTAGGGCATTTAGCCAAACGATATCATAAGTATATTTCAAATTAGGAATTCTAGTAAAATGAGATTAAAACCTTAGCTATGTTACTTTAAGTGAAGAAATCTGTGATGGAATAACTTTTATTCCTGGGATGAGGGAGGCCAGGTTGGAGAGCTATCAAAGAAAAAGCAATAAAGTCAAAAGATCCTAACTATTGACCTTGAATTTGACTTATTTGCTGTCAAATATCAATTTTTTTTTAAAAAAAAAAAAAACCAGCACTGAGGAAAAATAGAATTGTTTCTTTTCATTTTAAGTGAGGAAGACATACATTTATTTTAAATTCATTAATCAAAGAGAGACAGAAAAGAGCATAGTGGGGGCGGGGAGGAAAGATAATTTCTTTATATAATTTAAGTTAAAAGGGTAAAACCTAGTGGGCAGAAATTATTTTAGGGTGAGGTTAAAAGGAAGGAGAAATGTGACTAATGCCAAGTTAATGGATGTTCATTTATTAGTTAGAAGGAAATATGTGTAGAAAAAATAAGATCCAGGAAGAGAATGACTCTACTTCAAATGTGAGTGAAATGAGACTGGGGAGCTAAGGACAAAAATAAAATCAGGGTTCAACAAAGGAAATTTTCAGAGGATCTGGCAAGTGAGTTAACTTCACATAGGTGAAGATATGATCAGTAAGGTTGCTACTTACATTTTAAAAAAGCATAATTTTTTGACCTCTCTTCCTTGATACCTTTCTAGAATCTTGAATTCTACTTGTTCAGAATCGAACTCTTCAATTTCCCATACAAAACCCATTTTTCCTCTTGACTTATCTATTACTATTAATCATAATACTAATTTTCTGGTCACCTCGATGCCAACTGCTATTTCGTCTTTACCATTTCCTACATTCAGTTATTTGTCTAGTTGTCCAGATTCCCACTGTCTAATCTGTCTGTCTTCCCTTCCTGTTTCTAAGATCACCACCCTAATCTTGGTCTCTGTTATTTCTTGCCTGGGCTCTCAGAGCCTGCTAGCTCTTTCCCACAATGTACATGTTTGGTGATGTCATCTTCTGATGGCCAGATCTGATCACATCACTCTACCTGCGTAAAAGCTTTCCACGACTCCTCATTAATTCAGAATAAAGTCAGGAGTTCAAGGTTGCCATAATTTGCCTACAACCTACTTTCATAGGTTTATTCCAATTACTTCCTTATAGTCATCCTATATTCTAATCAAATTGGACTTTTCACTACTGCACTGAAACAACCCACGCTTTTACATCTCCATATCTTTGTATTTGTGTCCCCTCTGTATGAAATATCCTCCCTTTCCCATCTAGCCCACATGCCCTAACCTATTCTTAAAGACCCATCTTCAAATCCTTCTAGAAGATCCTCCTGGTATATCAGATTCTTTGAAGTTGTTTTCTAGTTTGAATTCTCTTCATATTATATTTTAAGCCACTCCCCTCACTCTATCTTTTTTACAAAAATATATGAATTATTTTTATTACCCATACTAGATTATAGCCTTTTCCAGAAAAGAGATTTGTGTATTGCTCATCTTTCTGGCTCTTCACATTAGGTTATGCATTCAGTAAATATTTCTTGTTTGAATGAGGATTAATCAATAATTACTAACAAAGCAAAGTGCTGTTTATAGAAATATGATTCATTTGAACTTTTATTCAAAATTTTAAATTTAAGATATATTCTTTCCTAATGCAAAGTACTATGTAACAAAATAAGAGTTATCTTCTCTTATTTTGGCAACCTCTCCATGGTTCAACTGGAGGAAATCTGAATTGTTCTTAACACAAGTGTCTACATTACATAAATGATATGTGTTAAACACAACTAAATGCTTCTCATTTAGAGAGATTCAGGTGTGAAAAAAGACATTGGATATAGACAGATAATGCAGTCAGCCTTATTCTAAAATTATTAAAAATTGGTTTTAAAGTGCCTTCTATCTAGTAAAATTCACACATTTCATATTTTAATTTTTAAAGTAAAAAAATATTTTTTCAGTGAATTTGCACTAAAATTATTTAACAACCATTTTATATTTGACCAGCTTTACTAGTCCAATTTGCTAAAGGTTTTAAAATTTGTTTTTCTTTTTGAAAATAGAATATGAATGCAGTTAATTCAAATACTAAAATCATTTACTTAAAGATTCTTCTATAGGCTGAAATAGTTCAAGTGGAGTCTAGGCATGGAAAAGCATACTCCTACTATCTTAAATTATGAATTACAGAAATGAAATCTGTAGACATTAGAATTTGATTGATTTTAATGGGAAATTGGGAACTCTGGAAAGTGCCTTTAGCGTGTAATGATGTTATTTGTTTTTATCTCTTCTATTAAATGAAGGCAATTATTCAACCTATTGCCATTCATATGTTATTCATTAAGTGAATTAGAAACATATTTCTCCTACATCACACTTTTCCTCATTCTCTTCTTTTTAAAAATTAATTATCTTCTTCATTACCCTATTAATGAAGTTAATTGTTTGCCTGGGCAGGGTTTGCCCAGTTTCACCCTGTTAGACCTCCCTGAGTCCCAGGCTTTTCATGCTGTTGCAACACTGGGACTGGAAATTTCCCATATTATATCTGTATGCACAATATACTACAAGCAGCAGAGAATATTATTTGGCGTGGTTCCTTTTTGGTTTCTGGCCTACCACCATTTTCTTCTCTTTAGATTGAAGCTATTTTAGTGAGCCTCTAAAATGAAAAGTTAATGGAAGAATAAGGTTTATTTATTTTTACTGTATTGTGCTCAATGTCTTGTCTTACACTACCCATAGTAAATCTGCTTTTTTACTCCCTCTAGAAAACACGTGACTTGCAGGTGATGTGAAAACAATCATCACCAGTTCTTGTTGTCTCAGCTCCCACTAGGTGTATAGTGCTGATTCTGTATTACAGACTCTAGTGTGCCAAATGCCCAGGATCCTCCATGAATTACAGGCTCGAGATATACCTCAGGTCACACTAGAGCCAAGGACCTTCGGAGATAGCACAGCAAGATATCCACTCACTTCCCAAAAAGTTATTTTGTGGAAATAAAACTTAACTACTATATCATACTGTTATTTGGGAGAATAAACCATTATAATCCTATCACAATTTTTCTGTATATAGGATAGAATAGACTTTTCAGGTCTAAAGCAGTTTTTGGGTGGGCAATGCAGATTTCTGTTTAGAGAATTTTCTCTATCAGTTATCTCAGTTTTTATTATCACATTTCTTTTATAATTTCCTTTCCATCCTGACTTATGATTGGTAGTTATTATTAAAACTAGGCAATGTTGAGCATGAAGAGCTGAACAGAAAAGAAGTAATGCAAATTACTTGGTCAGAGAGCCTCTCAAAGGACTTAAATAAATTTGGAATGGAAGATGCAAGACTACTTTAAATTAACTTGCCATATAAATGTTGAAAAACAATTACTAAATCTTTAAAATTTCAAGGATCAAGATTAAAGGTTTAAAAGAAATTCATTTTCTTTGATACACAAATTAACCCTCCTTTAATGTGCTTTGTTCTTATGATTTCGTGATTTATCCATGTGCATTTGCATTTGTCATATTTTTTTCTATTTTTCTTTCTTATTATGTCGTTAATCTCCTTTGTGGGCAGGGACTACTGCAAATCTTTAACTGTGCCAGATGTTTCTGACTACTGAATAAATAAATATTATTTGATTGAGCCATGAGGATTTGTTTTCATGATTTTCATCTTACTATACCTAACAATTGTTAAATTTTTGTTCTAGCTGTCTGCATGGGCAAGAGTGGTCTGAATATGGGCTGGGAAGTGGGCGCAGCCTGTATTTTTAAGATGTTTATGCTCTTTTGTATATATACATAATATGAACATATATGTGTATACATAAACATGTACATATATACACTATATATATACATGAATACATATGTAAGAACCATACATTTTTCACAGTCATAGAATATATATGTTTTTTTTTCCTTTGAGTGTAGTGATTGTTTTTTACCACTATAAACCATTCAATGTATGGTTCCTGGTTCATATATGGGAGTTGCTCAAAAAATGTTTGTGCCTCTTGTTGATAGATGAAAGGACTCTGTAGTTGTTTATTTTCTGTCATCTCCATAGAACTGATAAAATAAAAATTAGCATCCAAATAATAAAAGTTAAAGTCCAAGAATAATCCAGGTCATCCTTGAGCTCAATGTGTCTCCCCAGAATCGAAAAGATGTGCTTCACCCAGCGGAATTTGTTGTAACCATAGAACCAACTCAAACTGTTACTATGCTGTTTCTAACAAGGGCAAGAACCAGAGTTTAAACCTTGGATACATCACTTAAGAGTAACACCTGTGAACTCTTAATTGCTACCCCTTGAAATCCCACCCCAAACCCTGAATCAGGGAGACAGATTTCAGCCTTGCCTCCTGTTTTCTTGCCAGTCAACTCCTAAAAGCTGGTGCCATATTAGTGGCTTCTATGCACTTCAGTAACATTGATCTTGCCACTGAGCTTCTCTTTACTTTCTTCTATTTGCCAGGGGAAAAAAAATGAATAAAAGAATGTTAGAGAGGAATAAGGAGGTGTGATTACCGTTTAACTATCTACCAGTTGTTTGCCATGGCTTTAGTTCAGATGAGAATGATTGGGAATGAACCCAAAGGTCAGAAAACAGATTTATTCCATAATATGTTATTATTAAACAAGCAGATTCTGAATACAAAGTCTGTGTTTTTTTCTTTAGAGCCACTCTTTACTAATGTTTGTAAATATGCCTTTCAAAGAGGTTGGCGCTACAAGTGGTATTACCTGCTGCAGGGGCTAGACAGAAATATAATGAGCTGTGTTTTCTAACCTATGTTCCTAGGATGATAACTACTTTCTCTGTGTCTATGAGTGGTATTTCTAGAAGGTGCTATTCCTTTGTTCTGCCTGTGATAAAGGAACTTATGACCATATTAACATATTATTAAATATAAACATCTTTAAGTAAGTGGAATATAGGCTCCACCAGGTCAGGAATTTTTATTTGTTTTGTTCTCTTATGTATCCTAAAACTTAAAACAGTACTTAATACATAGTAGTCATGAAGAAAATAGTTACTCAATGAAAGATTACAAATATGGACATGTTATTCTTGCATTTCGTTCTTTGGCTTTGCAAGTTGTATTTTGTTTTCCTGACTTCATAATTATCTACTGAGTATTGATTAATACTAAGTAATGTGAAAAGATGTGATATATAATAGTCTTAGCAATCAAGATAGAAAAACACTTCCATCACAAATGTTTTATTTTTTTTCCTTTTTTCTATTTCTTAAATTGGTCGATTATATGGTTTGCTGTTTGATTGCATTGCATGATACACTGTAGAAATAAAACAAGCTAAGCTTTGGTAAAGATTATTTTGAACAAATTAATAGAACATTTAATTTTATTTGAAAAGACATTTCAGAAAAATATGTTATTACTAGCCTTAAAACAGAAATATTAATAGTATCTTCTACATTATGCAGACAGCAAAAGACTGGCATGCCAAAGCACTTCTATGGAAATACTTACCCATTCTTAATAGTAATATTCAATTATTCCTAGAATTGAGAATTTTTATTCTAATAATGACATGAGTAATAAACTGATATGGCCCATATTAAGATGAGACTCATAATTCATCTTATAGAATACAATTTTTCACAAATGATTTCCTGAAATATCCCTCTAACATTTTTCTTTGACTATTTGTTGTTCCATTAAGTATTTGCTGCTATTACTTTTGGATGCTACCCCTTCCTACCATTTACTTAAAAAACACACATACACATACATATGTGTTCTGCAATTATAATCCTAGTGTGTCTTTTCAGTTTTTTTCTAGTCACAGATGTCAGCTCTAATAGATACCATTCATCATAATGATGATGATATTAATAACAATAACAATAATACATTCTGAATTAGTTTATTTTCATAGACAACTTTATATTATTTTTCTTGAGAAATAATTCATTAGGCTACTCTGAGACTAATGAGAATAGACAGAAAGGCCAACTGTCAGGCTTATCTGATTTTCACTTGGAAGTGAGACTTGGATGTTTCACCTGGATGAAGAACTGGAGAGTTAGTATTTAGTGTCTGCAATATTATGGGAGATTCTAACTTAGGAAGTCACAGAGGAATGAGGGGAAGTCTTCTTACCTACTATTTTTCTGATGGTGTGGTATCCTGCCCTCTCTTTTGAAATGTATGAATGCATTGGATCTGACAGTGGGAGGAGTGCCAGTTAAGTTCAAATCTTTCTTAGCTTTCCCATAGCCAACTAAATGTCCTTTCCTAGAGGATCCTTTAAAGTTTAAGAAATGAGAGAAGCGACGGAAATGCTGCTGGAATAGATTTAAGAAGCACCATTATCACCACTCCTGCCCCTGTCAGACATTAGTTTTAATTTATGCCTTGAACTATCTATGCTACTTTTACTTGTCCACCTGAGATGAGCTTTTGGCTGATGAGTACACGACATTCACCTGAATGTACAATGCTGGGCCCAACACTGGGCTTGGAAGAAATGGAGATAAATGATTTAAATGGAATTCTTTGTAAGTCTGTTGTATGGGAAACCACTTACTATACAAAGTATACACAGAACTAAGACTGAGTGTACATAATTTCACCTACAAAATATTACACATCATTAATGATTGTGAGTGATACACATGGCTAAAGTATTGGTTACAGTAAATATTATAAAAATTTACATTCCAATCAGAAAGAAAATATATTAGGAAATAGAAAAATGTAAGAATGGTTACATGTAGAAGATTTTAAGACAGCATGCCCCCCTTATTGCTATATATTTCCCCAAACAAGTATCATTTTTTTCTTATGAGAACACCAAATATAAGTTAAATTAAAATTTACATCTACAAATCACAAGTTAAATATGTCAGTTTGTAAGTGAAAAATTATTTGGAAATTATAATAAATTATAGATTAATTCAACCATGAATAGAATTCTAACCAGGTGTTTTATTTTTGCACAACTTAATTCAATAAACAAATAGCATAGCAGCAAGCTCGAGGCCTGTGATACACTGAATAACAATTTAATGGATTTTTTCTACATTCCACATTTAGAAGAAATATGCAAAAATATTAAGTAAAAATACCTCCTATTTCAGATATTACTTTTATACCATGAATATTTAAATTTAAATGATAAATAGAACCAAAGAAGTGTTAAATTATATTTGCCACATTATTTATTCATAGTCAAAAAAGTGGCCTTAGTCTATCAGTAAAAGATTTTAAAATGGAATATTGAGACTATGTATGAGCTCTTTTATGAACTTACTGTTGTTCCGAAATATTAAATTCATTAAATACTTTATTTGTATTACAATCAGTGGAGTATTTATCCAATACAGTGAGGTAAGGTACACAAAGAACAGCATATAGTCTACTGAATAATTGAATACCTTTCAACTTCACTTCGCTTTTGTTGAACTGACCTATGTAGCCTGCCTTTATCTGCTACTTTTCTACACAAACAACTGGAAGCCTCATAACTGACTCAGTGGTTGGGTTAAAGCTGAAAGGGGCCATAGATTATTTCATTCCCGCCCTCTCTCACAGCTGAAGAAAATTATCTATAGACGTGTTCTCTCCATGCTATTATTTTGCTTCCTCCAAGCAATCTGTTACAAAATATTAAAATTGGGCAAGAATATTTTTTCTTTAATTATCCAGAACAGGAATTTCTAATGTTTTGAGAGCTATTACTTTCTTACGTTAATCATGCTGAGTCCTAACTTGTTTCTCTTTCCTTCTTTGTTTTTCTTTAGCTGACATTCTGAAAATAATTTGGTTTTGAGATTAGAGAACTTTGAACTATTTCCAATAAAAGATAAATTCTTTTTGGTAGAGATCACATTTTGTCACCTGGTGCATAATGTTCTCTGAACCAAATTAAGCTTAATCAAGTTTATACAATTGACAAAGAGTTAGTGAAATCATACTTTAAAATCACGTACTCAGAGAGCATTTCAATTTTCTACTTTGTGTGGGTAGACACTGTCTAAATCGAAAGTAAACTGATCTATTGAACAAAGGATGGCATTGCCAAACAGGAACTTATTTACGGCTCTGTTCTGCTTAGGTTTTTCATTATTTGTGTTGTAATTGCCAAATGTGGTCGTGATACTGTCATACATTTACCTCATTTTAATATAACTATATTTTATATAATTCATTTCTGACTGTCCTCTCAGCAGACTGATGATTCAGTGTTGTGAATTACTTCACATTATCTGTGTTTTGATTTATCTTTTTGTTTCTTCCCATAGTCCTTTTGCCTTTGAAGATACTGTTAACTTTAAAAAAAAAAAAAAAAAAAGCTAAAATAAATGAAGAGATGTTCAGGCTCAGTGCTAAAGGAGAAGAATCTTAAAAATCTGGATAAAAATGCTTATATTTTTTCTTTTTGGTTTTTAATAAGTATTCAATTCACAAGTCTCTTATTGAGGATGACCTTCCCTTGTACTTCCTCCTTCCTGACCCCTCCTTTATTCAGTGTGTATGGATACTACATACAGTTGGTGATGTAGCAGATCAAAGGACTTATATTTAGGAGAACAATACAACAGATGGGACTTGAAACAATTCGGGGAGCTGAGAATCTGGAGAACTCAAGAAACAGCTCCCAGAACTCCAAGTCTTAGTGTTGGCTACAGCTCTTCTGAACAATTACTGCTTCGGGGTACAGGAACATGTAAGCACATGTTAGAACAAATCTCCTTATGCTTCCACCTTAGAGGGGTGGCGGGAGGGGGCAATACTTCACTCCAGATTTTATTGTTTGCAGATAAACCTGTACTAAGCAGCTGCTTTATTCAGACAAACAAAGCAAACTAAATAAATGATGTGTTTATCTTTTGTACTATTTTTTTTTTTTTGGAAAGCGCACATTTTGTTGCCTAGATACATTTGTGAAATGATGTCTCCTTATACATTGCTTTGTTTCCTGGCATTATTTCTTGTTAAATCCTGATGGAAACATTATAGATTCTAATGTTTTGTCTATCCTTGCTGAATGAATAAATAAATGAAGAACAGAAATATGCCATGTAGATCTGAAAACTTTTCTGAGAAATAGATCTGGTTTTGTCCCCTAATATTGTAGAATGAGGAAATGGAAGTCTGGAGAGGCTGCCTAACTTCTAATTAGCAGCACAAGGGGCTAGTGTCCATTTCTTTTGATTTCCACTATAATTTCCATTGGAAAAATACAACTACTGCTAAATTGATAGACTTTTTATAACTCTTGATTCCAAGACTGATATGGTTCTTACTTTAGTGCCTGAGTCTTTATGACCCTAATATAACTTCCTAGCTCAGAAATATCTCTTAAAGACTAATGCCACAACCCAAAAATTCTACTTCTCAGTTATCTACCTAGAATAACACATGTGTAAAAGGATTCACAAAAACAAATATTTTCAGCAACATGTGTAATAATAAAATCCTGGCAAAAATCTAAATGTTTCTGTTTGGGGAGTGATTCAATGAATCTTAATATTTTTATTTTATGATATACTATGCAACAGTTAAAAAATGAGTCATACTTATGATTTGTAATAACAACAAAATTCTAAGACATTGTACAATAAAAAATGAAAGTTGCATAGTATCTACAGTATGTAAACACAGACATGTAAAAAATATATATGTGTGTATATATTTATATACATATATATTTATATATATATATCCTGAATCCAAATGATGTTTATGTAAAAGCATTAACAAATGATGGGAAATAAACATGTTTAATTTGTGATGGAGACAGTTACCTCTGGGGATGGCAAGATTAAAAGTTGAAGGTGGCTTTCAAAGGTGGCTCGATTTCATCTCCATGTTTTAAATTTGTAAAAATTAATATATATTCATGATTTATTTGTGTAATGTAAAAAAAATTCTCAAAAGCACATTATCCAATAAAAGCTTAATGTCTCTCTATATGGACATTATACAGGGACTGGGAGAGAATATGCAGATGTGTAAGAGAAGGTCGTCACTCCAGGCTAGCTCATATTACATAATGAAGATAAGAATTTATTGATATTTAATAATTACAGGAAAAAAACAATAAGGGAGCAGTAATGAAAGAAGACAGTAAAATTGGTCATGTTTTTATCAACAAAGAATTAATTTAGTTAATAATGATAAACCTTTTCTTCAGTCAAGATAAATGATCTTCAAATACTATATTAGATTCTCTGAAAAAGATCAAGATTTTCAAGCTTTGGTTATTCTAAAATATATTTTTAGATATCTTTTGTTACTTAATCATTATGTATGTTTTGACATCAGTGGAAATCAGAAGAAATGAGTAAAAATCTGGATCAGAAAAGGGGGGGGAATATTTAGACATATACTTAGGTGAAATCAGTAAAATATACAAAAATGCTAAATTATTGGTAAGGACAAGTGGCATCTGATTAAAATATTTATCTTTCTGAGCTCTGAGTCTGTTGCTAGCAAATATGTCATCTTAAAACGGAAAGTTATTTAGGAAGAAGAGCTTCATGAATAGCTATTTTATACTGAATATGATTCACAATGAAACTTTGTGAGGTTTACTTATGGAAGTTATGTAGTGTGGAGGTTAAGATCACTGGCTTAATGCTTAGGTATATCTAAGTTTCGAAACTTGATTCCAGCACTTACAGGTTGTAAAATCTTGGGTAAGTTATTTAACTTATATGTGCCACAGTTTACTTTTTTGTTAAGTGCAATAATACTGCATACCTCACAGATTGTTTTAAGGAGACAATAACTTCCTAGGTAATGAAAGAAAAGCACTTGCTTAGTCGTGCTCAGTAAGCTGGAGAATAACTACTTTTTTCTCCCTCTGTCAGAAGTTTATAAATATAGGCAAACAGTAAAATGATAGCCTTTTATTAGTGTTCAACAAAACAATGTGTAAATTATTTAGCTCTTTAGTCAATCTAGCGAATATGGCCATGAAAGATATGATAGTTTAATTGCCACAGTGAGCTTTTCAGATTTTAGGTAAGAGCAAAAACAATCAGACATTTATCTTCATTAGCTGGCCAAGAAAAGGGAAAGTTAGAATGTGACCAGGTTGAGACTGGATATAAAGGTGATAGCAGGGAGATGATGCGTGCTCATCAATCTTCTGTCCACAGGGCTGTCCTCTGCTCACAGATGATAACTGACTTCTATTGACAAGGATTGGGGAAGAAAATAGACTGAAATAGATAAAAGCCTGGAGGGTATCTGCCAGTGTTAATCCACAGTTGTATGGTTCCTTTAGAACTGCCCCTTCCCTCAAGGGCCTATCACACGCTTTACTTAAAAAAAAAAAAGAATCCAAGCCATATGGACAGATTATGGTTTATCCACCTCTTAAATTTACCTCTAAAGTAGGAAATTCCACATGCTCCAGTTTCTCTTTGTTAAACAATTCTATAGCTGGGAAGATTTCTTTCATCTTATTCCTATTTCTCAATACACACATAACAACACACAATCTTCTGCAACATATATACACATATTGTCAGGTTAGAAAAATTTTTGATAACTACATGAGTTTCCTCTGAATAATTGAAGGGCTACTGGAAATTATTACTTTTCATTATTATTTTTGTGCATTGATAGGCTGATTTCCACTGTTTCCTCTACTAGAAATGAAAACTACCCATTCACCATCCTTTGTAAAATAATTCCACATAAATTTGAACTTATTCAGTGTTGATTGTCAAGATAGTAGTTGAAATCCAAGCCAAAAACTCAGTATT
>CM053502.1:145609712-145644066 GCA_028627145.1 Eidolon dupreanum
CACAAAAAATTAAGGCCACATAAGTTGTCAGGATCAGAACTGAGAATAGGACTAGTTATCTTGGAATTGTGTTCTCCAGTAAGTTCTCCAAATAAGTTTTCCTCTGAGCAAAATGTAAGTAAACAGAATTTCCCCTTTTTTTCTTCGTGATTCATTCCATTAAATTCAAAACAAAAATTCATTGTGTGCAGTCACTATCACTAAGTGTTTTGTGGGGAAAGATTTCTATGAAAAACAAAACACAAAGCAAAAACAAATTACAAAGTAAATAAACTCTGCTTCTAGTCAAGATGGAAAAATAAGGACCAGATTTACCCTCCTTCCGGAAACATCTATTAAAGCAGACAAAATACCTGCAACAATGTTTTTCAGATACTGAATATTAGGCAGCACAGGATAGTAATCCCTGAGAAAGAGGAAGCAAAGGAAGGAAGCTCAGTGTATGATGAGTGGTTCCGAGTAATAATTCAGGGAGAGGGAACCCAAGCTAAGTCTGGCCACTTCTCAGAGTTGAAAAAGATGGAACTGGTCATCTGGGGAAGCAGAGCATCTAGAGGTTGCAGGCAGAGTCCCTGTGCAGAGAGAACTTCACTGAGAAAGCTCCAGAAGATCCCTTCAAGTCTTCCATTGGGTACAAATCAGTTTATTCATGTTAGAAAACAAGAACCACCTGAAGGAGCACAAAGACTAATCGCCAAAGCTCACACATAGCTGAGAGTCATTCATGTTGCCATATGTGGGATTTTAGGCATAATTCAAGATATACATTAGTTGTAGTACTCTAAAAGTTATTACTGCAGGAGTAGAGCAAAATAAGCCCTAGACTAATGACTTCTCTCTAATCCTGCCTCATAAAACTTCATGGAAAGCCTCAAAAGGATATACTTTTTCCAAGTAACTGTGATGAAGAACAGAATTTAAGAATACTAATAGGAACACAAAAATATCCATCACCCACCCAACAAGGCAAAATCATAATGTCTGGCATCCAACCAAAACTACCAGGAATATAAAGAAGCAGAGAAATATGACCTGCAGTGAAGAGAAAAAGCAATCAATAGAAACAATCCAAAATTGACAGACAATAGAATTAGCAGGTAATTTAGACATTGCAAAAGTTATTGTAGCTATATCACATACGCTCATGAAGGCAGAGGAAAGACTGAGCACGTTAAGTAGAGAGTAATGGAAGATATGTAAAAGGATCAGATCAAACTTCTAGAGATGAAAAATATAATACCTGAGATGAAATGGACACTGTATAGAATTAAAAGTAGGTTAAACATTCTAATGTAAAACAAATTGGTGAGCTTGAAGATATAGCAATAGAACTATTCAAAATAAAACACAGAGACAAAAAGACCAAAAATAGACAGAGTGAGCATCACTGATCTGTGGGGCATCTTCAAGCAGCTTAAGCGTATGTGTTAACTGGAATCTTCAAGACATGGGGGCAGAAAACTTATTTGAAGAAATGACTGAAATATTTCCAACTCAAGAAGTGCAATGGACCTGAGTGCATGAAACATAAAGAAAACTACCCAAAGACATAATAATAAAATCACTTAAAATCACCAGTAAAGAGAAATTCTTAAAAACAGAATAAAAGATGTTTTGTACATAGGATAAAGTACAGCAACTTTTTTAAAGTATTGGGGGGAAAAAACTTGTCAACTTAGAATACTGTATCAAAGTCCTCCTTATTAAGAAAATAAATCTTCATTAAACACTATGGAATCAGTCAGGAAAGCATGAGCCTTGTCTGGCAAATCTTCAGTCCCCACCCCCGTTCTTCTTTCCTTCCAAACCTCTCCCTTCCTCAATTTTTCAATACAAGATTGGGAAGATTTATCTTATGCATATATATTCATTGGTAATGTTTAGGTCTGATTTGTAAAGGAAGATGCCCCCTTCTAGGTGTCAAAGTGGTGTTTAAACTCTAACCTTTAAAAAGTGTTTGTTCTCAGACATTATTCTCTCCCTAAAGTTCCCATCTGCAATGTCAATTACTTTGCTCCACTCCCTCACTTCTGATCCCAAAGAGCATTGCACAAGAAGCTATTAAGAGGTTCAGCATGTTTATAAACCTCCTCAAGATTCACAGGAGAATCTCAAATGGTTGGACAGGAGGAGACCAAAAAATATGCAGAGGGATCAGGCTTTACTTATTTTAAAATTTTGTCTAGAGCTGCAACTAATAAGGAGAATCATGAATAGGATGCATCTAATCCGGGAAACCCAGAGAAATGTTAATGCTAAAGATTATATTTCAACCTTTAAGATACTTTAATTTTTACAACTTTTCAAACTCAGGTACGGTGTAAGGAAAATTTAAAAAATAGTGTCCCAATGGGTTAAGTTTAAATTTTCAGTTCCCAAGGAAATTTTTAAGAGGCTAGCCTTCAAGTTCAATGCCCCAGGAACATCTCAGAAGCTTCCCTTTTTACAAGACTCCACCCACTCTAAGTTCCATCAGTGATGCTTGAATTATGTTAAACTAGAATTTGCCCAAATCAAAAAAGGCTCAACTCATTTTATAAGACAATTTAGTATTGTCTTATATTTATCTATAGTGATTGAGTAATTCCAAAGCTTCATAAATAATATCTACTATAATAGAGATCATAAAAATGTTACTGGAATTCTGATAAAATGTACATTTCTTAATATAAAATAAAATTCTAGAGACACCAAGATCTCTTGTTTTAGAAGTTATGAGTTAATTTTTTAATTATGTTGATCATCTAATCTTTAAGCTCTCATTTCTGATTTTATGAATGTGTACACAGAAGCAATTCATATGAAAATATACCAAAATATTTTAAATCATTTCTTATATATTGTTAAAAATAAAGCTTATTTAGGCAAGTAAATTACTACATACTGATAAATCACAAAGATATCTTTGTTAAGTTTTAGATTTCTTTAATTTCTTCTGATGTATTTGCCATTTGTTAAAGTCATCATATTGAGCAGAGAAGAGAGAATGGTTGGTGGTTTCATGTGTGTGTGTGTGTGTGTGTGTGTGTGTGTGTGTACACAATTATGGTTGAATAGAGGGGTGTGGATTAATTTACTTATATGTTTATGCAAAAATATTTATTACATGCCTATTCTGAGCCAAGCACTTTGTTGATGCTGTACCAGTGGATGGCTAGATGGTTAGTAATTTTTTTTTTATTGGTCCTAAAACATTCAGAGTTCTCCCATTCACTGGAAGAAGTTAGAAAATACTATTATAAGATATAAGAACTTCATACTAAGAAACTTACAGTATAATTAGGAGACTTAATACATATAAAAGGTTTTAAGGGCGTGCCAAAAACTTAAGAGAATAATATTTTTCTTTTAATTTAAAATTGCTATATTCCTCAAACACATGAAAGAAAGGCTATAAAATTTGGATAGCACCTTGGCATATGTTTAAATGAATTAATCAGAGATGGAAAAAATTCATCAGTAGGCCTTCCAAAAAATAGATTATTTGTGAACAAGAATTTGATGAAATTAAGTGGCATTGCTTAAGAGTGGGCGGTAGTAAAAATAAGCATACCCCCCATACCAATTATGAATGTTGAAATAAGGAAGTCAGGTGAAGTGACAAATTGATCAGCTTATCTAGGAAACAGGATTTTTGTTGGGAAATGATAAGAATTGAAGTGAGACAGAGATGGATGGGTAAAGTGTTCTCAGTGTTAGGCTGAGGAATTTGGAGTTAATAATAAAGTCAATTCGTGGAATTTTAGAGCAGGACAATCCTTTAGTCTTATACCTTCCCTTCAGAGAAAACTGACTACTGAGGTCACATACCATTAGTGGCATTGCCACTTCAGATTAGAACTCAACATTTCCTGCTTTTAGTGTTCTTTCCATGTATGCTGCTACTCTGCAAAACAATGCCCCATTGACCAGGAACAGGAGAGACATATGAGTATTATGATCATTTGAAATAATTTGTTAGGAAATTTCTTTTCTACTTTAAGTGCGAAAAGGAAAGCAGTCCCTTCCTTTTCCCTCTGCCTCTCATCCTACAGCCTCTGATTTTCTGAAAGCAAGTTATGCACCAGCCTTTCCATTGCCCAGCCTCTTCTTTGGTGGATGGGGGTCTGTGGCATTGTTTCTGCCACACAGCAGGGACAGGATCACTGCTGGGCAGCTCAGGCTCCACCCTCTTCTGCCATAGTCTGCTATATCACCCAAGTTTGGTCTCAGGACAACTTCTTTCAAGGCCACCTAAAGATGGATGGATGTTCCTCTAATCTGCTGTAAACTTCGGCCCACTTCGGCTGCTGCCCGACTGCCACATTTTGGGATCTCTTCACGGTCATCACCCAGAAAATGGTGATGAAACCTCTGGCGGATTTCATGGCTCCCGTTCTATTGTAAGCAGAAGGTGGAAAGAATCAGAGTGTGATGATTTTTAATAAGATCATTTGACTCTGATGACTACTAAACCATTTCTCAGAGTGCTTGTCAGCTGGAGGAGGGTGGAGTAGCATAGTTAGAATCAGTGTCAACATTTCTTTCTCTTCTTTCTAAGGGGTTTTAAGATTATCCTCTATAACGGGGGTCCCCAACCTTTGAGCCGCAGACCAGTACCGATCTGTGGCCTGTTAGGAAGCGAACCGCACAGCAGGAGATGAGCAACCGGCAAGCGAGTGAAGTGTCATCTGTATTTGCAGCCACTCCCCAGTGCTAGCATCACCACCTCAGCTCCACCTCAGATCATCAGGCATTAGAGTCTCATAGAAACATGGGCCCCTAGTGCCAAAAAGGTTGGGGACCACTGCTCTATAAAGTATAACTTGGGGCATTAGCTTAGCTTCTGCCACAGATTCACAAAGTCACTCCTCCAGCCCTGTAAATCACATATTTTAGGGAGAGATGAAATATGGGCATCCTGTAGATTCACCTTTAGCACCAAGGAACCACACATGTTCTCTGGAATAGAGGGTGGTTACAGTTCTCTGCAACCAGACTTGGCATTTTCCCAAGTACATGACTCTCCGCAGGGCTTTTTGTCCCCAAGGGCAGATGGTCACTCCTGGGGATATAAAGTCTCTAAGGACAGTTCTAATCTGAATTTCATATTAAATTTCACAGTTGGAAAGCTTTAGAAACAATGATAAGCTTCATATTTTTATAGATATTTTGGTTTGCCAAATAGGCCTGAAAAGTTATCAGCTGCCCATGTCTTGGGCTACTCCTGTGGCTTCACCTAACCTCACCGTAGTGGACTGAATGCTGGTCTCCAAAATGATGTCCAAATCCTAACCATGGTACCTGTGAATGTGACCTCCTTACTTGGAAAAAGGTCTTTGAAGATGTAATTGAGATTAGGAGATCCAGATGACATCATCATGGATTAACCGGATGGACCCTAAGTTCAGTAAGTGCCCTTATAAGAAGAGGAGAATATAGATAGAGAAAAAACAAAGAATATATGAAGGTGAAGGCAGAGATTGGAGTCATACAAGTACAAGCCAAGGAATACAAATGATTACCTACAGCCATCAAAAGCTAGAGAAGCGAAATAGGATTCTCATCTATAGCCTTCAGAGAGAGAGAGAGAGAGAGTCCTGCCCTGCCGACACCTTGATTTTGAACTTCAGGTTTCTAGAACTGTAAGAAAATAAAATTCTGCTGGTCCAAGTCACTAAGTTTGTGGTAATTTGTTAATGGCAACCCTAGGAAAACAAATATATTAGCCTACAGAAACATGGAGTAGGCTGATGGTAACTGCTGCTTACTTACCTTTCCTGACCAGGTCTCAGCTAGCCCTGCTGGGAAGAGAGCAAAACCAGATGTCATTTGAAACCTTGCAGTCACACTCCTCCCACTGTTCTTGGTCTCACACAAAAACACAGTCTCCTGCATATAGCCTCTCATACTTTAATCCCCAGTGCATTTATACTGCTTTTGCTTCAACCAAGCTCCCCTTTCTCCACTTCCTCCAAACAGGATTGACTACATGATTTGTGGGGTCCAATGCAAGATGAGAAAGTGGAGTTGCTTGCTTAATATTATTAAAAATTTCAAGGCATTAAGCCAAGCACAGGGCCTTTTTAAAAGAAGAGCCCTGTGCTACAGCACAGGTCACACACCCATGAAGTTGGCTTGCCTCCAAAATTTATCCACACTGACCTTGCAGAATCTTTGCTCAATATGAAAAACTCCACTACCTTTATAACCCACTCACACTGTGCATCTTCCATTTTCTTGTTTTAGGCAAAAATCAGCTTTTTCCTGACAACAGTTTCCCCTAGGTCTCCCTCAATGTACAAGGTTTGTTATCTCACACCCTATGACCAGAGGAGGCAGTATTGGCTTCCTTGTAGCTCCCAGGTATTGCTTCTGAACTGTGTACCACCTCTTATATCAGCCCTTGATCCATTTAGGCTCTTGCTCCCTGGATATGTACCTTCTCTCCCAATTCTGCAGTCATCTACTTGATTCCAGGTTATCCTACCACATTCATGGAAGTTTTCAGTATCTGACTCATCACCCTTCTTTATCCATGTCATTACTGTTGGTGGGTTATAAATCCATGTGAAAAACCCTTTCAGTGCCTTAGCCTTCAATTTCTTGATCTTCATTCTGTGTTAGCCAACCCCACCCACAGGTCTTCCATAAACCATGCATCATTTTACTGCTAAAACTTTCAAGAAAGCTATACCACATTGACTGCGACTTCTCATTTCTCTCTCTCTCTCATTTGATTAAGATGTATAGTTAACTTTTCTCTCCCCTTTTATATCTTCACTATTTTCCTATGTAATCTCAAATTAACCCCAGAGCCTTGTCCTTCAACCACTCTCTTAAAAATGGCTGCCAACCTTTCTCCTTGTCTTTCCATCAAATCACTCAGCAAAACCACAAAGTTGTACAAAACCCCACCAGCATACTCAAAGCTCTTCTTCGGACTTATGGTCAGGTACTCTCTACAGCAAACTTTTAGGTTGCTTACCTGATTGTATCATCTCCTTTACTTTCCTAGCAGAAAGGAAAGACAATAATCTTCAAACTACTATAAATAGACAAAAGCATTCTATAAATAGTGTTTTCTTAAGTTACCATTTTGTCTTAATTGAAGGAAATGAGGTTATATTTATTCATTTAAAAATTGCTTATTAAGCACCTATTTTGTATAGGTACTATTCTTGGTACTGAACACAAAGCCTTCATGAAGCATACATTTGAGTGGTTCTGATGATTTCAAATATATAACTTAAAAGTGTTTCAGTGAAAGCTAATGATTTATGAAATTTACCCCAAAATAAAGGTTTTACAAAATAAATTTTGAGAGCATAAGAATACTGTTGCAGAATCATAAAAATCCAGTCATGGCTGCGTAACTCATAAATCCAAACATTTTAGCATCACTCTCTAGCAGAAGCTCTCTAAAATAATTATGCCTTAGAATAATTTGCCTTAGATAATAATATTATATGTTATTATATAATAAAATGATAATAGGCCTTAGAAATGTATTTGATAATTCCAAGTAAGAAGTTTTGAAGTTACACTAAAAATATAAATAACACTTAGTTTCTTTAATTAATATCTGTATGACCACACAAGTAACTATGTTTTTAGAAAATAAAATGTACTGGTTGGCATTTAGAAAAATCATAAGCTTTAGTAATAGAGTTTTAAGTAAAAAATTCTGATCAACCTTAAAGGAAGAAAGACCTAAGTGCAAAAACTGATTTGCAGTCTTCCTAGCTATTTCAACTTTATTCAAATTATCCAACCTTGCTGGGCTTCACTTTATTATGTGAAAATAGAGATGCTTATTACTACATTGTGGGGGTAGGAATATTAAATTATTTAGAGTATGATTGAAGCACCATTAGTGGATATTTTGTATAAAATATTTACTAATTGTATTTTCATATCTCACATACACTTTCCCTAAAGAAGAATTCAGAAGGAGTCAGTAGTGAAGTAAGTATCACAAGCCCTGAGAAGGAAGCCAAAGCATAGCATCAATGGCCATATTGGTGTTAAGACTTTGAACACTACTAATGACTCAGGAAACCAGAGATCTCAGGAATTCGGTGAGGGCGAACCACCTTTTCAGGAACCAGAGACGAGTACCTTAATATTTGCAGCGGTATGCCATCCATTTAATATAGCTTTTAAAGGACACAATGAGATCTTAATAATAAGGACTTCATTTTCCTTAGTGAGAACCCTGAAAGTGAAACTTCTTATGCATTGTTTTCTGCTTTGCTTTGCCCAAAAGTTGTCATCATTGTATGTTGACTCCCAATCTCTGAAAACCATCAGTTAATAAACGCGAAGACCCAGATTCTGGGTGCAAATAAGATAACTATGTATAACCTTACCTTCTCCAAACAGCCACGATTAGGAAAAAAAAAAAAAAGCCAACCATATGATACTTGGAGCAAAAAACCTCAGGGCGCGCACACATGGGTCGGACTGACAAGTTGCAGCGCCTGGGGTGAGCGAGAGAAGCGAAATTCCCGCAGTCACATCAAATTCTTAACATGAACAGTCACCCTGGGGAACTGAGAGTGGCAGGCGGGAAGGACGCCGGTTCTGCGATGAACACGGATAATTAGTTGTTAATGCGCACGCAGGAAAACGAGTCCTGACGGAGGCGTCAACAGGGAAGAGTGACCGTCGCGCTTGCCGCAAATGCTCCGCGGGGCGGGGGCTGCACCGAGAGCGGGACACCTCAGGCGGAACCGCGCTGCGTGCTCGCGGGGCGGGTCCCAGTGGCCGCTCCCTCCGCCCCCGAAATTGCTGCCACCGCCTGACTGCACCTCAGCCCGACAGCCCAGACGCGGCCGCACCTCCCTGGACTGTAGAGGCGGCAGCGAGCTAGAGCCGGTGTCGCAGCTCCGGGCCACAGAAAGGCCGGGCGAGCTCGAGCGCAAAGAGACACCTGGACAAGGCACGCGCGCAGCTCTGCGCGCGGCTGGTACGTACCTGGTGAATGGGTAGCGAGAGTGGGTGACGCTGGTGCGAGGATGGAGGGAAAGGACTGAGCCAGAGAAACGGGTAAGTGTAACTTTCCCGGTTTTCCGCTCTGTCTGCACAAGCATCGGAGGAATTTAGAGCGGATTCCCTTTTTGCTAGGGTGACCACATCGCACGCAAACGAGTGTCCCTTTAGAGTGAAAAGGGACGACAGGTCAGCAGGCCTAACTAGAGAGGGCTGGTCATCTGTTTTTTGTCCACTCTACCTGAGAGTTGGTCATCGGTGACCTCCTGTCGTAAGTTGCTGAGCCCTTCGCCTCTCACGCAGGGTATGCCACGTCGTTTTCCTCGGGCTGGCTTTCCGAGCCCCAGGCACCCGCTCGCGGCCACTAGATCAGCAGGAACCTGAGGTTTCACAGGCTCTGTCAGCTTCGAGCTGCGTGCCTTTAGCCAAATCACCTCGCCTCACAAGTCTCCGTCCAGTCTTTAATAAAATCTAGGGATGATTAGAACGGGTGATCCCAAGGGTCCCTGTCAGCTATTGGATTTTGCTGGCGACTCGGACCACGGGCGGTGCCAGAGGGAGATCCGAATATAATGTGGTCGCAGGGGCTTAGCGGACGGGGGCGTGCGTCCTGACTGTTGCTGCTGCTGTAACCCCTTGGGTAAGCTCCTGAAAATGACTTGGGGGTGGTGAAGGGAGGATGAATCTTTTACCAGCTGCCACAGTTAGGGCTGGCAAGTCCCTGCTGAGTGAGGCTGGGAAGGACCCGCCAGTCCCATCCTAGGGAGCGCAGCCAAACTCGGTTGTTTCGGGAAAGCGTTTGGCTTGAGTGGGGCACAAGAGAAACACTTAAAAAAAAATAAAATAAACAAACCCCCAAACTGCAGGTGGTATTATTAGTCAGAGTCTGTGCAGGACTGGAAAGTGAAGATTCAAGGCTGTTGACCACTTAAATATTCATCTAGAGAGAAAAAATAATTAAAACCCTCATATTAATGACTTGGATACTTGAAAAAGTATTGTATTAGAATTACTTTGAATCTTGCATTTCTGTTTGTGTACATATAGATTCAAAATCCATCTGTCAACTTTGTCTCTTCACAAGATGTCTCTCTTCTTATTGACATCGCTACACATTAAAAAATTATTCTGGGAATTAATATTGAGAAAGCTCAGAATTCGGGTTATCGAAATGAGATCTGATGGTCAAAAGGCTCATAGGAAGTACTGTAATGAGGTAGATTCTGGATCAAGTTTGGTTAGACCAGCATTTCGAAAACCCTCTTTTGCTTCCTGATAGTGTTTCCCTTCCTGGTCAACACCCCTTTACTGACACTATCTCAAGAGAGTTCATTTTCTAAAAAGATGTTCTGGAAAATCAAATGATTCGATTCTGAAGCAAAGTGTACTTCAGAAAAAAATTTTTTTTTTTTACAAAAAGTTTTTGAAAATTGACTTTTTAGTCTTAACCATAACTTTCTTAAAAAAAATATCAAAGGCTAATGGAATACATTATGCATAATATTTAAAACTGTGTCAAATTTCGCTTTATGAAAGAATAATTTTTCTTTGTTAGTCAATATTAAACTAGAAATTAAGATTTTTAGAAATTACCCTTTTTGATGATTTTTAAAGAAATTTTATGTTGTGAAACCATTATCATAATTCAGTTGCAGAACATTTTCACCACTCTAATAAAGATCTCTCATGCTCATTTTCAGTTAATCTCTGTTCTCACCCTCAGCTTCAGGCAACCACTAATCTACTTTCAGTTTCTACAGATTTGCCTTTTCTGGACATTGCATATAATGGAATTATGTAATATGTGTTCTTTTATTTATTTATTTATTTTTCTCTTAACATGTTTTTGAGATTCATCCATGTTGTGGCATGTATCAATACTTCATTCCTCTTTATTACTGAATAGTTTTCCCTTTCATGGATATACCACATTTTATCTATCTGTTCACCAGTGAATGGACATTTGGATTGTTTTTAATTTGAGGCTATTATGAATCATGGCACTAAAAACATTCACATGCAAGTCTTTGTGATTACATGTGTTTTCATTTTTCTTGGGTAGATATTTAACAGTAGAGTTGCTGGGTTGTAATGGTAAACTCGTGTAACTTTTTAAAAGCATTATAAAATGATTTTTAAATAGAAGTTATATACTTACAAAATATAGAAAATTCTGGAGAAATAAATGTTTCCTACTGGATCATATATGATTTGATAAATACATAAAGAGAAGTTTGGGAGAGGAAACACTTTGCTTACTTTCAAGTTTAGAACTCAAATCAGCAATTTTGAAAAAAATGTAATATTTCTCAAAAATAAAATATTTTTAAAGACAGTTTTGCAGAAGCAGTTTTAGATTCACAGCAAAACCAAAATGAAGATACAGGTGTCCATATAACTCCATATAACACATGTATAGCTTCCCCCACTATCAATATCACTCACCAAAGTGGTACATTTGTTAACAATGAATGAACCTACAATGAATAGTGTACCTTAATGTTCACTCTTGTTGTTGTATAGTCTCTGGGTTTGAACAAATGTATAATAACATGTTCCCATCATTATAATATCATACAGAGTATTTTCATTGTTCTAAAAATTCTCTGTGCTCTGCCTATTTATTTCTCCCCCATTGTCTTTTTTTAATTCTAAATGAGAGTAAATTATGCTTATTCAAGACTAAATTGATGTCCATTGAAAATGAGAAAGTAATTTGAAAACTGTATTTTAAAATGTTGATGAGACTCAGACCTAAATGGCTTGATGGTAAATGCAGTGGTTTTCTATTCCTTCAACAGAAAATTTTAATTAAGTTAGAAAAAAATTATTACTTCCTGAATATAAAAAAATCTACTATAAATCCTATAATTAAAATAAACTTCCTTAATCGTTATGAAACTAATTCTTTTAAATAATAATTAAACTATTCTATTTTTAGATGTAGGTGTCTAAAGCTCAAGAATAAATGATTTACATGTACAAAAATTACATATTAGGGATAAATTCAGGGTTTCTGTCTTACTGTTTTAAAACTTTTACCATTTTTATGTAGAATTTTTATAAGTACATGCTCTTCAGAATCCAGTTAGTCTCAGAAATTTTCATATTAATATGCTCTATGTACTTTTTATAGGTCATTATAGGTACTGACATTACAGAAAAAGAACTTCAGACTAAGCATTTGAACATACCCAGACAACAAAATGTAATTGTTATTATTTTTTCTTTTTATTTGAAGTATAATTGATTTTGAGAAATCAAATAGGTAGTCTACTTAACTCAAGTGAGATCGAGTTTTTATTCTAGCTCTCAATGGCAAATAGCAATTTTATGCATCTGCTCAGGAATGGTGCATGCTATGGATTTTATAAATCAGAGTGAATTTGTGTCCTCCAGTCACTCCTATTCTTAAAATATGATGCTGTCCAAGAGTTGAGTGTTTGGTTGGAGAAGTTCAGAGCTGTCTAAATAAGAATAAAGCAATTTGGATTTGTATATATTCCTGATAAGGAAGAAGTAATCTCACCTAGAATCCTGAATCAGTTAAAACAAGCTTTTGCAGTCTGGATAGAGGGCCAAGGGAATGGACATATTTAGTTTATGTAGTCTGGATCCAAGAAAGCTTGGACACTTGTTTGGGAGATCAGCAGCAGGAGCATTTACAGACAAGATAAGTGAAGCTAAATGCCTTTCTCTATCTGTTGGGTTCTTTTTCATAGTCCCTACTTCCTGCTAAGCCCTAAGATTTACTACGCTAATGAAAAAAATATAAATATCCTCATTTTGGAGTGCGGAAATCAGCATGGTAAACTATAGATTTTCAGTGTTGGGGTAAAGTAAAAGAGGAAACTGAGGTCCAGCGCAGTAGTTTCAGAAATAAAACCATGGAAGACAAGAGTTAAGCCATCTTTCCAAGCATGCTTATATTTAAATGACTATAAAATAATTTACTTCTAGACTAATTTAATGGATGGGTTAAGTTGTCTCAGAAGAAAAACCTATTTGTAAAGTCAGTTGTGTGTGTGTGTGTGTGTAAATAAGAATGACTTAAATTTTATGCAATTACATTAGTTTATTATGTTTGTTTATTTTAAAAATGAGAATAAGTACTTCTATCATGGAGCCTCTGGAGCCAGTATAATTTTAAATCTTAAAACACCAACATAAGCCCCTCTTGGCATCCTTTTCCAAAGAGACATTGAAATGTAATAAAAAGCTAGATCATAGATATCATAGATTTGTCACACTCTGAAGATTCATAAAGAATCTATGAAATCAAAAGATGTGACAAAGGCCAAGGCTTCCACAAAAACTGCTCAGCCTCTCACTTCCTCCAGTCCTGCAGAAGAATGTCTATCACAATTGCGTGCATTGCTGTCAAGAACCAGAATTTTTCATATTTTTAAAAAGTTACAAAAAATAAAAACAACTCTGAATCTTTCTAACATACCAAGAAGCCATTTGTGTGTATCTATATCTACTCTGATAGCTCTAATGAAGTTGGATTGGTGGGGTATTGGACAAATTATTGTAGTAGGCCAATCAAGAGATGCTAAAGAGTGAGCCAGGAATTATGGATGAAAAATTAGAGATGAACAAGGGTATTACAAGTCTAGAAATATTAGAAGCAAAGATGATCAGGTTTGATGACAGTTGGGCTATAAAGTTAAGGAGAAGTAGGAATGAAGAGTGCTTCTCGGATTCCTGGTTTTGGTTTGAGGGCTAGCGCTATTTACAAAGATGGAAATACAAGGTTTGGTGGGTTTACTGGGTTGGATAATGTCTTCTCAAAATTAGTGTACCTCCTGGAACCTCACAATATGACCTTATTTAGAAATAAGGTTATTGCAGTCATAATTAGTTAAGATAAAGTCATACTGGAATACAATGGGCCTTTAACCTTATATGTCTGGTGTCCTTATAAGAAGAGGAAAAAAGACACAGAGACATAGAAGGAAGACAAATATGTTATGGTAGAGGTAGAGACTGGAGTTATGTAGCTGCAAGGATTCCAAGATTTGCCAGCCACTGCCAGAAGCTAGGAATGGGGTGCAGAATGGATTCTCTTTCTGAGTCCTTAAGATGAACCAATTCTCTGCTCACACCTTGATTTTGGATAGCTGGCTTCCTGAACTGCATAAGAATAGATTCCTGTTATTTTAAGGTGATCAATTTGTGGCAATTTGTTATGACAGCCCTAGAGAACAAGTACAGTCAGTGTTGGGTAAAATGATGAGTAAAGGATGAACCACAGGTGAAGATACCCAAGAGACTATTTTATCAAAAGCTCAGCAGACATAGATTTAGTTGATATTGGCATCCAGAAAGTAAACATAATGATGAGGCCTCCTTTGGCAAACATATAGAATGAGAAGGGAAATGGAAGGAAAAAGGAATCCTGGGAAGCAAGTCCTACTGGGAGCCCAAGAGGAAAATCTGGAGAGTTGCTATAGCAGTAAGTGTAAGTAGCACTTTAAATAATGTGCAGCATAATCAACAGGTCATAGTCATTAGAAGGCCCAGTAGGAGAGGGCTGAAAGGACTTTTTATTTGACAAGTAGAAAGGAAGAGTAATGGCTTTATGATTGGGAGGTAGAAGTCAGATAGCACTGGGTAAGAAATGGAAAAAAAGGAAAAGAAGTCAGCCATTGTTGAGTACTCATCCTAGGATTACAGCTGAAAAATAGAATAAAAAGTTGAGTGAGCAGTCGGGGGTCAGGATACGGGGTCAAATTACTTTTTAGTTAATGTTTCAAGGACAGCCTTAATTCTCTCTTTAGGCACCATGAAGGAGTGATCAGTGTGGGAGAGGCTGAAAGTACAGAAAAAATAATTCATGGAGCTGATTTCCAAAGGAGCAAATGGGATTAGGGTAAAGTTAGAATATTTTCAAATATCTAGAAAATATTTTTCAAAAATTGTAACAGAAGCTTGAATTTTTTCTAGGGAACAGTAGTTATGGAAATGACTGTAAATGTTAAGAGAAAGGAAGCTCCTATTTTCTGAGCAACATACTAGGCTCAGACATTTATTCTCCAAGCTATGGAGTTGGTCTTATTTCTCCATTTTCTAGATAAGTTGGTGAAGAGAGTATCTATCCAAACTCATGTGACAGAATTGAGATTAGAAATGAGGTTTGATTGGTGCCTAAATTCACAGCCAATCACAACCTTTCTACCATTCTAACTCGAAATACTCAGCCTATTCACTCATATTGGACATTCTTTTTTTTTTCTTTTTATACAATTATATAATTTTCATGTATACATTATAATTTGACATCTATATATTCTATTGTGTGATTACCACCCAGAGTCCAGTTTCCTTCAGCTACCATATATTTGATCCTCTTTACCTACTTCACCATCCCCCAACCCCACTATATTTGACCCCATTTACCCTGTCTACCTCTTCCCTCCTCCCTGACTCCCTACCCTCTGGTAACCACTAGTCCTTTGTCCATGTCCCTGAGTCTCTGTTTGTCCTGTTCATTTGTGGCTTTTAGGTTTATATCCCACATATAAGTGATATCATGTGATTTTCAGCTTTTCAGTCTGGCTCATTTCACTTAGCATGATTATCTCGAGGTCCATCTAGGTTGTCGCAAATGTCAGTATTTCATCTCTTCTTATGGCTGAGTAATATTCCATTATTTATATGTACCACAGCTTCTTTAGCCAATCATCTATCATAGGACACTTCAGTTACTTCCATGTCCTGGCCATGGTGAGTAGTGCTGCTATGAACATCGGTGTGCAAATATCTTTTCAGATATGGATTTCCAAGTCTTTGGGCTAAATACCCAGTAGAGGGATTTGCTGGATCATATGGTAGATCAATTCTTAGTTTTTTGAGGACCCTCCATACTGTTTTCTATAGTGGCTGTACCAATTTGCAGTCCCACCAGCAGTGTATGAGGGTTCCTTTTCCTCCGCATTCTCACCAACATTTGTTATTGCTTGTAGTGTTGATTATAGCTAGTCTAACAGGTGTGAGATGGTATCTCATTGTGGTTTTGATTTGCATTTCCCTAATAGCTAGTGATGTTGAGCATCTTTTCATATATTTGTTGGCCATTTGTATGTCCTCTAGGGAGAAGTGTCTGTTCAGGTCCTTTGCTCATTTTTTGATAGGATTGTTTGTTTTTGTTGTTGTTATTGAGTCATATAAGTTTTTGTATATTTCGGACATTAGGCTCTTATTGGGGCATTGCTTACAAATATATTTTCCCATTCGGATGGTTGTCTCTTTACCTTGTTGATGGTTTCTTTTGTTGAGCAGAAGCTTTTTAGTTTGATTTAGTCCCATTCCATACTGGACATTCTTAATAGTCACTGATGAGCATGACACACATCTTGTGCTCATTCTCAGTATCAGCCATAAAGAAGTAACATGATAACTCGGGCAGTGCATCTACTATCTCCTGATATGGTCAAGGTCCTATACAACTGAACCAGGTATGGGTCTAAACCAGGTCATGTCAGGTTTTTCATTCAGTTATGCCACATGGATTTGACAATGTGGAAATGGGGCCAGTCTACAAATGGGGCGGGGGCGGGGAGGGTTATTTGTTTGCCTCAGGGAGCAGTGGGAGAAAGTTTTCAGGGGGAGCAAGGAATACTTTCCTCACTAGGTAAACCCGGATCAGCTCCTGGAGATGTTTGCCAAATAATATGAAGCTTCAAGTAAAACTCAGTTCTAACTCTGAGAAGTTCATATTTTGTGTTCTAGGTTTGAATGCTTTGAAAGGAAATATAAACCTTTCAGTTTTAACTGCAAAATGAGAGGAAATAAAGCATTTTTTTTACTCACAGATGTTTATTTTTACCAATTCTCTAAAAAACTATCTTAATTTATTCTAATTTGTTAAAAGCATTTTATATTATCTGTCAATAAGTAATATTTATTTTAATAGTCGATTGATTCAGTTCTTCATTTTGTAAGTTTTGTCTCAATATGATCTACTTGAAATATGGATTAATGAAATATGGATTTTTATCTAATGACAAGTTTAGGTTATATCTAAGTACATCTCAAATTATCTTACAAAAGGATTGTTAAAGTTTACTTTATTTAACTTTTCATTTAAAAATTTTTATCATAAAACTAACACTAATATTAAGAACACTTAAGATTTTCACTTCTAATATTCAGTCATAATTGCTTCAATATTGAGTACCTTCCAGTCTTGGTACATTTGTAAGAATTTGTTTTTTTGTAATGTAATAGTGGTACATAGTTTGTATCACATTTTTCCTCTTAAAATTACTATTACCAGAATAAAAATGAATAGAACAAATTTAAAAAATAACTTTTTTCTTTATTATGTAAAGTGATCTATGAAATAGTTTTTGGCTAGATAAAATTTCAGATCTTGAGTATATGAAACAGAGCTTTTCAGTTTACTGAAGGGCTACATTCTAATTTTGCTGCATCCTGTGGTAATCATTGATTTAACACAGAAATGAGAAAGCAAAATAAAAAGGAAAAAAAACCCAAACCATTAAAATACATTACCTTACATATTAATAATTTTAAAATGTGGAATTCTGTTTTTCCAAGGGCAATATGTGCTTGATATTGTAATTTCTTCACCAAGAATCACAAATGTGAAAATACAATGAAGTGATTTTTAATTCTTTCAATCTCATCCTTTTGTCAGCTTCCCATTATGATATTATAATGAGTTATTCCACATGTTATTTTTCTGGGCAGATAATCTTTGCCACTTAAAATACCAGTAAGTTTTAATCTTTAAAATTTTGAAATAGTGATTTTGAGAAAATATAAATTGTAATGAAAATCAGAAATTTCAGAATCATATTAAGAAAACAATGTCCACCTATTTTACCACCATTAATTATAAAATTATTTGTATATATGTAGTTTTTTAAAACAAAAGTGATATGTCATATATATGTTCCATTTTCCACTTAATAAATCATCTTAATATATCTTTCTTAGACAATAATCATATTTTTTATGACTGCATAATGTTCTATTAAATTTTTAACTAATCTCTATTCGTAAATATGCAGAATTCCCCCAAATTTGGTTTTACAAACAATATTGTAGTACTCTATTAATCTTTATGCACTGTGCACTGTATACACCCATTTAATTAATACCTTTTACATTTCTAGACATAGAATTGCTAGGTCAGAGGATATTCATTTTTTAAAGATTTTTGATACATTCTGTAAAATTTCTTTTCAAAAAGCCAATAGCAATTTTTATGCAAAATAATGTTTTTACTAATATACTAATACTATTTCAAAATTTTTTAATTTAAAAATCAGTGGAAAAAGATAGCTCATATTTGTATTTGATTGCTAGTGAGATTGAATATTATTAGTTAGCCAATATGTTTAATAGATATTTTGGATTTATTTTTATGAATTTGTACCCTATCCTCTACAATTGCTCATTCTTGTTCACCACCTGAACAAACCCTTCCTTCACTGAATATTCCAGCAACTAGAATACAGTCATCTTCTCCTGTCTTCAATCTGGGTGACTTCATATCCACATCCAACACCACAACTTCTCAGTTTTTGACCTCCACAACTCAAACAGTAGTCTTCTTTTTTACTCTTTCTCACCCAACCACTTCTGTACCCATACCCTGGGCTTGCCATCATATGAAATTGTTCCTTCCTAAAATTAAAAATGTAGAAACTCTCTGGGCATAGTATCCTATATTCCTTTTTAAAACCAATCATAAGATTCATACCTATGTTTGTCCTTTGGCTTTGTTTGGATGGCCAATACTTTGACCCATCTATTTTTACTCTTTATGTTCTTATTGCTTGGAGTAAAATGTTTCACAGTGAATTTCACTTTCATCAGCACAAGTCTGTGGAGAACCTAAGAGTTTTGTGTGCTTCTGGCTATTAGTCCCTTATCAACTAACAAATATAGTAACCTCAGAGCCTCACCACTACCTGCTTTGAGTCTTCCATGACCTAATGACCCCTTATCTTCTTGTTTATGCAAATCACTACAAAAATCTTTAACCCCCCAAGTAGCATGACCAACTGTCATGGTGTTCCTGGGACTGAGGTGTTTCCCAGAATGTTATGTGAAAAAAGACTTCACATTTTTGAAATTTTTGAAATTCCTTATTTTGTTTTTACGCATCACCTGTCTTCATCTTTACCTTCAAGCTATAAGCTATTAGTTCATCGAAAGTATAGCAGGCCCTTGAATAATATTGTTTTGTTGTAACATTGATGAGACACCATGGAATATAATTCTTATTTATATCAATTAACCTATGGTAAAATTGGTTTCATTATACAAACCTATCAACAGACGTACAGCGAGGACTTACTGTCTATATGTGATAGCTCTTTCTGTTTGACCCTTTTAATCTATTGTGGGTTGAGAAACTCAGATAACCAAGTGCACTAGTTAGAAATATTGTGATTGCCCATGATAGAAATTTGCATCCAATTGGCTTAAGGAAATTGGTAGAATTTATTTCATTTATGTAACCCAAACTTCAGTCACACAATCTAGAACTCAAATTATTTTGTAAGGACCCAATTTCCTTCTACTTCTTGTCTCTACTCACTCTCTTTCAACTTGGCTTCATTCTCAGGCTCTGCTTGGTGACAAAATAGCTATCAACAGCTCCAGGTCTAACTTCTCAAGTTTAAATTCAAATAGAAAAAACTGTCTTTACGTGTTAAGAACAGCACAAAAAAAAGGTACAAATTCAGAAAAGAATTCAGTAGAGCTGTGTAGAACTGTAGGGACTAGGAGAAGATACAGGTGGAAAGATACATTGGCACCAGTCTAAGATGGACTAACATGCATCATGAACCCACTCTTCAAGCATTTGCTGGGTCGGAAAAATGTAATATCTTGCTGGGATGGGTTTGAGTCACACATCATTTCTGAACTAATCACTGTGGCTAGGGAGCATCTGGAGCTCTGAATTGTTAACTTCATTCTTGGAAACAACTGAATCACATGGAGAGAGTATAGGAGGAAAGGCTCCTCAAAGGGGAAATGGATGTTGGGCAGGTAAAATTTTGACTACATTCCAACTGGTGACAAAACAAGTTAAAAACAAAACAGATGCATAAACAGGCTCTGATTAAACCTATAGGACTGTCTATGAGAAAAGGTGAACATTGTTAGTGTATAGGTTTTATTACATTTATTTGACTGAACAGCAGTATTTTTTTAATAACCTGATTCTTGACTGTATTTTTTGGAGTTAAGTAGCAAAATCAGTAAGCTTTGTATAAATAAATTTTGTTTAATATAATCTTCTTTAATTACTATTATGATTTTTATTTTAAATTCTGCCTTTTCAAACAATATTTTGGCAGTAATAAGAAAGAAGGGAATATTTCCTTTTTACATAAATATTTTTGCAGCTAACATTTAAAAATATATAACACATAATTTTGGAGGTGATAGTGGGAAAAATAAGCTAGAAATTAAAAAGCTTTGTTGTAAGGTCAACTCAGCTTTTAATTAGTCATGTGACCCTGAAGAAGTCTTAATCTCTTGAGATTTCAGTTTTTTATCAACATGATTACACCAATATAATTTCAGTTCTTCATCATGAAATCAGTACATTGAAGAAAGTGCTTGCATTATTCTGAATAGAGTCTATAATTCCATATTATAATGCTACATGTACCCATTCATTTTCAGATTCATTTCTATGGATGGTTATAGATGGCCCTTATTTAAATTTTTTATGAATTTTGGGACTCAGTACATTCATCTCTGACATGAATAGTTAACTAAATTCAAATTAACAAATATCTATATAAAAAACACCCTCCTGGCTTCAGGTACTTGTGTTAGTGATATAGTGCATAAAGGAATGAGTGAGACTTCTTCCTTTCTATAGGAAGCTTAGGATTTCATCTGTTTGAAGGAGGTGAAGGAAGATAATACACACAACATTTCTTTGAGGTAGACTATAATAGGTGCCACAAAAGAACTAAAAAGTGCTGTGGGATTTTAAAGAAAAGAAAGGTAAAGTTTGAAATTAATCAAAAAGACTTTATAGAGTATATAGTAATTGGGATGGTCTTTGAAGAACTGATGGAATTTCAGTGAGTGGGTGAAACATTCCTAACTGAAAGAACAGCATGGAAAAAGGTACAAATTCAGAAAAGAAATCAACACCTGTGTAGAATTTTAGGGACTGGGAGAAGATATGGGTGGAAAGATACATTGGGACTATAGTTAAGAATCTTAAATGCAGAGAGGAAGACTTTAGACTTAAATTTGTAGCTCCTTTGCATCTTTAAATGTTTTTGAGTAGGGAGTCATATAATCAATGCTGAACTTTATGAGTCAAAAATTATTTTGATGGGTTGCTTACATGTAAATAAATACAAGAGTTGTAAAAATTTTTACAAAGAAACCAGATAGAGAAGAAATGATAATTAATAGAATCTGGTAAAAAAAAATACTAAAGGATTTTGTTTTATGGCTTATTCAATAAGAAGTGGTAATGTCAAGTTGTTGTCCAACAAAGGTAGTATATTTTTAAGTTATATTAATAGCACTATCTTATCCAGAACAAGGGAAGTGATGGCTCAACTCTGCTCTGCCATAGTCAAATTACTCTGGACATTACTACAACACACACATACATCAGGATGGTGAGTTATTGCAGAAGTAATAGAAGGAATGGTCATAAAATGGAGATATTTATCTAGGAGAAATGAATACTTGGGAAAGAAGGCATGGAAATGTAGTGTAACATGATATATAAAAAAGAAATAAACAGAAGTTTTGAAATTAGATCTGGACCGACCTTCTTTCCTTCCTTCCTTCCTTCCTTCCTTCCTTCCTTCCTTCCTTCCTTCCTTCCTTCCTTCCTTCCTTCCTTCTTCCTTCCTTTGTAGCATAGAGATGATACTATTTACTTATGATTTTAGTGTTATGATCAATGATTGTCAACTATCCAGAATATTTTTTGCCATACATCCTTCACAGAAGGAATACATCCTCTATTACTTGTGACCATTTTATTTGAAGGACTATCTTAAATATCTAGGGCTTTAGACTGGTCCTGTGAGGTACCTGCAGAAAGATTTGGGACTAATATTGGAGAAAAAAGGATTTTTACCACAAAATTAAAAAGGCTACAAAAGTTAAGCTGCAATAAAAAGGTAATAGTATGTTTAAATAGAGTAACACTTTTTTTAACACTAGTTCAATGGTGGCAATAGGCTAGAACCAAGACTATACATATCTTTTACAGGAAAATGAATAAATTTTCCTCTCAGCATATGCTAGGAGGCAATCCCTAAGAGAATGACATTTCAATCTTTTCTACCAAAGAAATCCCAGAAATCTAGAGGCACAACTCAAAGTGCGCCAGAGAAAAGTGCAAAGTTTCTTTGAAATTTCATATTCATCTTATAAATTTGTATAAATTTGGTATTCTACCTAATAATGTGTTTATTTTGTTTTAGTATATAAATATGCTTTAATATATGTGCTATCGAGTAAGACTGCTTTGATATACAAAAGTTATCATCTGGTTGTGAGTACTCTCAGCATACAGTCAAGTATTTCCAAGGGATACAAGGTTTATTAAGGAAGCACAGGTTTAATGGTATATAGAACCCACGAGCTCACAATAGACTATGAATTCTCTCTCAGTTTAACACAGATAGGCTAATAATTCAGATTTCCATTGATTAGAATTTGTGTTGCACAGATTAATTTAGATAATCACATTGTTGCTAATATCAAAATATTTGGTAATATAGTTGCATAAACATATATGTGAATTTAAGAAGTTATAGAAAAAGCATAGAAGCATTTTTATATTTGAAAATGGCAGTCAGTATCTCTAGCTCCTGAGGTAATGAAGTAAAAATTTGAGTGGCTTGGTGATATTACACTTGGCTGCTGCATCTGTGGCCTTTTTGTGTGTTGTTTGTTGATGTTGTTATTTATTTTTTAGTTAGTACTTTGAGGGAGACAGATGTTAAATAACTGATGTTTTGTGAAATATTATTGAGGAGGTTTTAAATTAGAATAACTTTTTCTTGCTTTTTATTTAGCCCTAATTTTTTGTTTGTTTGTTTCTTTTATATTCTCTTTCCTACTTTAGTTGCACCAAGATTACTACAAAAACTGCTTTAAGAGTTGCTAATCTGAATGGCAAGTTATCTTCCCAGAGACCAGCTTTTAGTGATTTGGTTACCTGACCATGTAGCTCTCTTGAGTTTCATGTTATTATGATTATAATAAAAGGGACACAGGCTCTCTGATTATTTTAGCTGTATTACTGGATAAATTGGATCATTGTAGAGATATCTGTTATTTTTTCTCCACGAATCACCATAGTTTAGGGAGAAGAAGACCAGCCCAGAGTCAGGAGATTAAGTTTTTGCTCTTGGTAAATTGCTTTATTACCCATCCGTGGTTAATTAAGAAGTTAAAAATGCCCAATCCTTATGTATTTTCTAATTTTGCCTAGGAGTACAGTTCTCTAATCATTAATAAACCATAGTATAAATACCTCTTTAATTCTATGGAATATGCTAGGCACTAAGGAGGTTGAAAAGAAAATGGTCCCAGCCCTTGAAGAACATGGGATAAATATTGAGCAGGTAAATGATTGTAAAACCATGTGACTAATGCTACTGTAGCTGTATCAATCAAGTGTAAAGATGCTCTGAGATGGTTATAAGTAATTTTAAAATTAGGCATAGTTCCTCAGAGGAGGTGCTGTTATTGCTAGATCTTGAAAGATAAACAATAGTTTTCCAGGCAGATGAGAATGTGTCCTATAAAGAGGAAAAAGACTTAAAGTGTTGTGTTTAGGGAACTATAATTAAATCAACATAGTGGACATCAGCATATATGGCTGGAAGTATGACGAGAAGTAGTTTCACAAGTGCCTTGCATATCATGCTAAATAACTTGGACTGACTATTTTGAGTTAGTGGAGTAATAGGATCTTATTTGTACTATGGTGTATGAATAAGTTCATGTATCTTGGAGGACATATCTCTTCCTTTATACCAAAGAGGTAAGGGAGCATAGGGGGCATGGAGTAAGGCTAGACTCTTGTTTTGATGTGTGGGTAAGTTTTTAGATTGGTTGACTAAATTGTTGACTTTTCTATAAGAGGTAGGTTGGATATGGCTGGAAAAATATGAATAATTTAGTTTTGTTAAATTTGAGTTAAGAGTCTAGAACCTAGAGTCTAGTTTCTAAGAAGACATTGAGACTGAAGATGTAAATGTGGCTTTAACTATAAATAAGAATTGAAGTTCTTTCCTAGAAATTGTTATATTCAATGACATTGTGTTAAAATGTTGTTGGAACAGCCTTGCCATAAGAAGAATGTGGTTTAATTCTTTTGTTTTCACATTTTTTGTCTTTTAACAGAAAATATCTAAGTAGCAAATTTTTTGGAATTATTAAAGCTTTGAAAGTCATATTTTAAATGTAATTTAAAAAAGGATTGTCCTCCTTTATGTGTATGTGTGCTTTTGTTAACACTTTTTTTTTTTTTTTTTTTTTTTTTTTTGCCACAGATTTTGGCTCTGATACATTAGTTTTCTGTCAGCTTCTCTAAAGATCCAAGGATAGAGTTTAAATTAAGGATACATTCAAGAGTACCCTTCAGGGTAGGAACTAGCTCTGCTCTGATTTTTATTTAGTGACAGTTGGAGAGCATTCTGAGAAATGTGTATAACTTATGTAACTAGTCACTTAGGGTGCCTGGCCTCCTGTTAACCTGGCCCTCTTGAGAGGCAGTGCTCTGGGAGCAGCTGGATCATACTCAGCACTGTTGCCTAGCAGTCCCAGAGGAGCAGTCATAAGGGGTTGTTGCCGAGCAACTGGGGGATGAGGGTGGGGGCTCAAGGTGGCACATCATCTCCCATGGAGTTTTACAGTAGTTGCGGGCCCGCCCCCATGGGCGAAGCAGTACAATCTGTCAGAGAACAAGCCTCCCTCAGAGGCGCAAAGGTTGCTAGCAGTAAGTATTTGACCTTAAAATCAAAGACAATAATTTAAGTTCTATGCAAGCAAGTTTATGGAATTATTGATGTAAATTCAATTAAACATAAACTTGGAACAAGGCAGGTAGCTGTGGCAGCTAGAGTTCTCATCTCAAATACTTTCATTTCAGTTTCTTCTCCTTCAGGCATAATTGTAAGGTAAATTTTCTGGGTGAATGGAAAGTAGTTGTTCTTTATGCCATATTAAATATGTAACTTTCTTTATTAACATTTAGCCAAAGCAAATATTTACATTTGAGAAAAACCAGCACGACAACTCTGGTCTCGTCAAGTAGGCTTGAAATGGCAAAGTATTTGACTCAATATCAATGCAAAAACTTACTATTAATATTAAAGATACTGCTTTGAATTTTATTTCCCATAGAAAAGTCAGATGATAATTCACCAGGACCACATCTTATTTTATTTTTAATATTTAACACAGTTCATAAATGACTCTCCAGGAAAGTCAATTAAATGTTAAAACTAATTAGCTCTTGTAAGAAGGCTTGAGTTCTGCTTTTTGGACTTAAAGTCTCCTATGTTGAGCAATGACTTCTCCTAAAGACATAGGCACATATTTTAACAGCCCAGATTAAGCTATTTCACTATCTTGGAATAACACACAGTTGCATTTGAGGTTAAAGTGTAAAAGAGAGAAACAAGGAACTGTTAGATTTGAGAAATAATTAACATTGGCCAGCTAGAGGGAAGTGATATAACCCTTTCTTATCTCCTTCCTTCCCACAACTTTTTCATCCAGTACTTATGGCCTTGGGCAGTAACTGTTTGTCTGCTGATCCAAAGGGTTCAGGAGGCAAGGCTTTGCTCTGGCTGCAAAGGAAAAACTCCTTTGTTGACACTATGGTCTGCACCCTTTGAGGGACCTATATTCATTTTTTTAAAAAAAGAAAGACAATTAAAAATTTCTCTCAAGAATTGCACACAGATTTTTGTGTTACACACAAACATGTACGTGCCTACTAACGTATCAAAGCCATTCAATTAAAGTACTACTAAGATATATCAATAGTAGTAGAAAATTTAAATATTTTTCTAACATGCATTTTTAAAGCTACTTAATATTTAAAAGTGACCCCTTTTTTTACTGTTTTTATCATATATATCATTGGTAGGAACATTCTATTTATCCTTGTAATGTAAGACTATTAATACATCTAAAACATACAAAGCACAGTGTGTTTAGGCCTTGTTCCATATGACTTAAATTATGTCCTTTAAATCTCCCAACAACTCTATGTGATAGGTGCTATTACTATGGATATTTTACAATTGGGAAATCTAGTCCTACCCAGAAAGGTTATAACTAGATTAAATTTACACAGTAAAGAGATTCGTAATCAGAAAATCTGTCTTTAGAATCTGTGCTCTCAATCATGACAATATGCTTTAAGTACCACATGATTTCTTGAGGGCAACACAGTCTTGTTTTTAGGTTATAATGATATGTGAAAATGCAAGAGAGTGAAAACTAAGAAATTATTTACATAATTAAATTTGCTTATTTTATTCTTTAAGCCTATAGTTCACAAAAAGAAGCCTTTTAAATCAAGCTTCTTTACACCCATTCACATTCTATGAATGTGAAAAAGAAATTCAGCAGGCATTTAGCACTGAAATTGTTTCTTTTTTGTATGAGATGCGAGGTATATTTTCTTTGGTGTATGAGATGTGAAGGAAATAGAAATGGTTAAAAGAAAAATTAGACAAAAAGTAAGGAATTCTTTTTGAGTCAATTCTAAAAAAAAATCACATTTCTTAGAGCTTTAGATATGAAGCAAAATAATAAGAGTCAAAGAACTACTGTTTAGTCATAAGAAATATAATATTAGGGAAAAGTTATATATAAAAGTTAGGATAATAGTTCAAGAATACTGTGAGGCATCGTGTTACATAGTAGGTCAGTCTCAGGCTTTAGAATCAGAAAAAGCTAAACTTGAATCTTGTCTCTGTGACTTATTAGCTGTGTGGCCTCAGGGAAGTATCTCATCATCTCTAAGCTTTGAAAAAAGTCTGCTGTATAGTAGATAAATTATATTAATTAAACACAGTAAAACACAAAGTATCTAGCAAGGCTCATGTCACAGAACACATATTTATTAAATGTTAAAATCCCTTTGCCTTCTTTCCAAGCAACGGCGAAAAGTAAAAAGATGGTTATCCTGGGACCTGAAAGAGCAAGGGAGTTTTGCAGTGGGATTATGGGGTCAAAATTTTTCAACATTTTAAGACTTTGGTCAACTTCACCAAATTTTTAAGTTTAACATTTTTTTTACTTTGCTTATCACAAATATTTATGACATTGACTTGAATCTAAGAAGACAATTAGACTGAATGTTTATTTGTATTAACTGAATCTGAAACATGAATATAATTGTGATTATAGTTATTTTTATTAGTTCCTCTTAATTCATTCTCTAACTAGTAAGGCTTCCTTCAAAATTCTTTTGAATTAATAATTTCAGGTAAATTAAAGATATGACATTTAGATAAAATTTTGATTTTGGTCATTTGTGTGTATTTCTTATCAACTACTTTAGCTATGGCCCTCTGTCTTCTGAAACAGGGTTGTGTTTCTTCCATAGTATCTACCACATGGTAGATGACAGTATGTCCTGAAGGAGTGAATGGGTGAAACAGGTTACTTGCAATTTTATGTACATCAAATAGCTATTAAAGCTCTTAAAAATGTAGCAGTTGCCAAGGATTTAGTCAGTAGGTTAGTTTAAAAATTGTCACAATTGTAGAAATCAAACATATATAGTAGGAAAAAATAGGAAAGAATATGCTAAGGGTCAATGAGAGGGAAACAAGGATAAGCAAATAAAAAATTTGAATGGAATCATACTGATTTGTTATGAATACATTTATAAATGAATCCAGTTTTTCATATTTTCACGAAGGTATACATTCATGGTATAAATTCGTCTTTTTAGAACTATGCAGAGCAAGAGTGAACATAAAACATTTGCAAATCGTCCTTTTGAAGTTATGATATACTTTTGCTCATACAAGTAAAGATGTGTAAATTTTCCATTCTGTAATCACTAATTGAGTACCTACAGTATATTGTACTGAGTCCTATAGGTGGATGAAAAAAAAAAACATTGCCATTCAAGACTTTCTCAGGCTGCTAGGGAAGACTGTCACACACAGACATAATGCAAAGCCAACCATGAAAAGTGCTTCAGAATTCTGAACTGTGACTTCAGGGCAGGGATTCTGATGAACACAAAACTGGAGCAATTCCAAAGAACTTTACGGAAGAAGCAGCACTAGAATTGGATGGATGTCCCATAGCCCACTTGATGAGAGCAAAGGTGGATTCTAAGCAGAAGAAATAGAATGTTTTTATATGGCCTGTTTGTAAAATTCTTTTGTCATTTGTTGCTACCCTTATCTGGCCAAGGGGTCCAAACCAGCACATCTTGTATAAAGCCTTATGCATGTGAGGCACTCAGTACTAGTGTTTGAATATCTGAATGAATGAACAGACTTACAGATCCTTCTTAATATAGGACAATAACTTTCAAATAAAAAATTATATTTCACTGAGGATTGTTTTTCTTTACCTGATTATACCTATGCAATTCAGAAGAAAATTTAAACTACTGAGCTCTGGTTAACATTCATCTCACCAAATTTCAAGAAAATATAGCTGTGGTCTTTATTCCTAGCACTCTGTCTTCTTTCTACACTTAATTTCAATATTTTAACTGGTTTGTTTAGATGCATGAATCAAATATATTCCTCTGATTTCTTTTGTCTAAAATACAAATTTCCTGAGGCTATTGTGCTGCTTATTATAAAGTAATATTTAGGTCATTTTTAATTTTCTCTTTAGAAGCAAAACAAGGTTATCCTATTATACACATTCCACATTCTCCAGTTAAAAACCTGCAGCACAATGATGGAAAATAGGCATATATTTCCTATTGGAAAGTGTCAAATAATACCTGGAGTAATCACCTTAGTTTTAAGGAGATTGCATTATGGCATTTGGGTTATTTTAGTTAAATGGCAGTTTCAGTCAATTAAAATTAGTCTCTTTTTGAGCCATTTTTCCTTTTATTTGCCTTTTGGATTCAGTATGTCTTGGAAATTCAATTATAATATAGTATGATTCCTTTGGTATTTTATTTCTTTTGGAAGCCAAAACAAAACTCTTTAGAACATCACAATCCCAAAAGGAAGCTGTGAGACTTATGAGTGTGATCACAACTACCTTTCTAAGATCCTAATTAGAATCTAGTTTAAAACACAATAAGCACCTTTTTTACTTTTGCAATTCTTCAGGGAGGGTAATAACAATACTGCATATTTGGCATTTTATTGTATGTGATCTTCCTTGATTTTCAGAGCAACCTGGAGAGATAAGTAGGATAAATATTTTCTTCCCCAATTGATAAGCAAGGCTCTGTCATTTCCTATACAAGAGGAGATAATTCTTCAAAGTCAACAGCTGATAAATAGATGAGCTGGAACTAGAATTAAGTTCAGCGCTTCCACCTCTATATCACAATGCCCTTAGGACTTTCTTTTACTGAATTACTTGTAAGCTATGCAGAAAAATGAGAAGCGAAAGAAAGAGAAGAGTAATGATGTTATTTGAAAACTAACTTAAAAGACAGCGTAATGCTGTTGGCATTTGGGGAAAAGATACTTTATTTGAGAATCAGAGTGAAATATTTCCAGCACATACAATTCTTGGGTTTCATAAACATTTAAAGTTCATTTACTCTTCCAACATGAATGTTCTGTGAAACATGGACTGGAAGGAGGATGCCTCAAACCAGGCAGAATAGTGAGAGATGTCTTAATCTGTGTAAGAATTGATGGAGTGAAAGTAGGTGTGGATGAGGAGGGTCAAACTAAATGGTGCCTGGGGGAGTGGAAATGGAAGGAAGAGTGAGCTGAGAAACATTATGAGCCTGGAATAGACAAAAGTTGGGAGATAAGAAAACAGCAGACAGCACTGAACTTGTTCCTACTCTGAATAACCCTAGTAAAGTTAGAACGTACAATCATAGGAATATTGACATTACTCGCTCACATTTAGTAGAAAAAGGAACAGATGATTTCTATGACGTAAAAGAAACAGGGCTGTCTCATCTAGGACAACTAAGCATTGACTATGTGTAGGATCAAGATATGTAAACTACCCAAGTGAAAGGGAGCCTGGTTTACCCAGTGATCAGTTGTAACCACCTCTGCTGGTATATACGAAAATTAAAATAACTAAGTTGTTTTCTGTATTATTAGTTTTAAAATGGGGCTTTGAATATATAAATACCTAAAAAGATATGAACAGGAAAATTGTGCAAGTGGGTTGGGTACCTATTCATAGCAACTTTTAAAGTTACCTCTTACAATTGAGGCATTACAAGTGGGCTGGGTTTTATTGGGCTCATTTTCTCTTCCAGAATCCCAATCACCATATTATATACCTAAGAAAAATGATGTAATGCCCTTGCTCCTTGGCATTGGAATTCAAAGATAAACTACTATAGAGGCTTATTTTCTCAAATCATACATTTGAGAAAAGCTGTCACTCAACTAGTGAAGCTATTTTCAATAGAATTTGAAAAGCTGAAGAAAAACTATATATATATTGCTATATTGTTGATTTTACTATTTAAAGAATGTCTCTTATTGCTCATGATATATGGTCTTGGAGCAAAATGTGAGAAAGTTTCCTCGGAATGCGATTGATGTGTTTGAATGCGAAACAAAATAAAAAGAAACACACTCTTCATAAGGGAGCATTGAGTTGCTTACTCATGGAAATTTATCTTGCTCCTGCTATAAATCAGAGAAGTGTAAAAGAAAAGGAAATTAGGGTGAGTAATGAAAAAATATCAATGAAAGTTGTTTTAAAATTGTTTGGCATTTTGTCATTAAATTAGATGTTATTGCCCAAGGGACCATTTGTTCTCTTTTGAAAGAGACAAATGAATGAAAGATATTTATCTCAATAAATCTTTTTTTCCCTTTGTTTCTTTCAGGGGTCATGGTATACTGAAAAGGCAGTTGGTCAAGTAATCTGGGGGGAGTTGGAAACCATCAAGTCATTGTGGCCACACAGGGAGCAGAAAAGACAGAGGTAGGTACACTTGTGATCCACTAATCCTGCTATTGAGGATGTCCTTGAAAATACCTTTGTTGCTATAAAGTCAGAGAACAGCAAAGAAAAGGTAGGATGGGAGGTCTTTGTTTTAGAAAGACATTGATATAGTTTAATTGAAGTTTGATAGATCTATTAATGTCAAATTAATAGCAAATAACACATGCTGAGAACTTGAGAAACACATTTCCATCCTATAGGACCAGTGATTGTACAAAGACTGAGCTTAGTTTGATATTTACCTTCTTAACTGTGCTTATTTAAATTGTTTTCAGCAGAGACAGCCATTCCACCAAAATAATATTTTAAATTTATAGCCTTTAAAACAGAAGAGAAACTTATGATATTACCTATCAGGTCTTATAAACTTACTAGTCTTCTAATTTTAATCTCTACAGAGACTATAGTAATAGATTTATAATCAGTACATACAAGTAAATATTATTTATGACATTGATTGATGGACATAAATCTCAAATATTTTTTGAGAAACAGATTTCTGTCTACTGAGATATATACTAATAGATCAGATATATCTCATATATATAAATGGCATATATGTGACAATAACATATATAAAAATGACATCCATTTATATAGGTGAATATGAATATATAAAGATTTCTGTTTATACTCATCTGTATATATACTATACATACTGCATATATATATATATATATATACACACATATATATATATACTGTATACTGTATATACTGCATATAGTTTATATATATGTATATATTCCTTATGTGTCATTTAAAAATGAGGTTACATTTATATTGCAATCTTAATAATATTTCACAAAAATTCTATTACATTGGTAGATTTGTATTTGAGGCCACTCCAATCTCTTACTGCTGCGTTCTCCCATCCAGAGTGAGAGATTTGCTCTCCTATTGCTGTTTAGATGGCAGGTCAAAAAACACAGAGTAAGCCTCAGTCTGTGTAAAGGCACCCGCGTTCTCCTCCTACTCGTGGATTCCCATGAGAACAAATCTCCAAGGGAACAGGAAAGAGTGGAAGACATTAAATTTGGTTTAGGCTCATTACCCGGTTTTCCAAAAACCAGAACGACTTTCTTAAAAACTCTCTGATTTCATTTAGACTATGGGTTCATTTAATGTGTTACCAGAGCATTTTTACTTTTATGTCAACTTTTAAATTTATGTTAGCAGGGAATAACATGTCTTAATTGAAATCTACCTTTTATGAAGCAATTTTGCACAAATAATTTTAGTAAAAACATATTTCTACACAAACAACAAAAATTTCCATACTAAGAAAAAAAGCAAGTAGAATTGTAAACTTAATTTTGTCTTTTAAAAAATTAAAACTAACCTATGAAATAATTTATTGAATCTTTATTGCAAGTGGAATGTATAGTGGCTTTATAAACATGACCTCATGTAAATCTTCATAATAACTCTTTGTAAGGAATGTAAGAAAGGTATGTTTATTCCCTGTGATAAAAGTGCACCTTGCCAACTGTACATATTTAGCTAGTGGGTGGCGAAGTTAGGATTTGAGCCTAATTTATCTGATGGTTAGGCCTATGTCCTTGACCAGCTTGGATAGGAAAATTTGGTAGGAGCTAAAATGCTCTGCTTAGATGAGCAAAGTATCTTGTTTTCAATAAGTATTTATAATCAGTAGTTGAAAATACGTATTTTTAAGAAACAAATTATTCCATAGTCTATAAACTCTATGAGAGATAAAATATTTTTCTAATTCATTTAATAAGAAGCATAATACTTAAAAAAAAAGAAAAAATGAATAAAAGTAACACAAAAAAGAAAATCACAAAAATTCATTGAAATGCTGGATATAGGAATGTAGAAATCAACAAAATACAATAATACAACAAATGCTGTTTATTACAGGAGTGTACAAGTGATTCAATATTGGGAAATATATTAAAATAATTTTATAGTAATAAACTAAAGAACAAAACCCCTATTTATTTTATAATAGATTCCAAATGACATTTGATAAAGTACAACTATATTACTTTTAAGAAAACACACATACACACAACATAGTAATTTAGGAATAGAGAGATGTTATTAAATTCTGAAATATCAATTTCAAAAAAAATAGAAAAATGTTAGAGGCTTACTATATGCCCAACTTCATCACCTCTAGTTTATATCATTCTATGAATTACAGTCAATGCAAGAAATTTTAAAGACTAACATTTTAAAAATCCCTATTATATGTGCTACGAACTCTTTTAAATACTTTACAAATGTGTACTCATTTAATCTTTACAACAAGATCTTTAGGAGAGATGGACTACTATCATTTTCATTTTATAAATTAGAAAGCTGAGGCCCAAGGAAGCTAAATAACTTGGCCAAGGTCACATAGTTAATAAATGGTAACACTGATTTAAAACTCAAGTGGCTTAATTCATAAGCCTTTAATTTTAAATAGTAAGTTATGCTGCCTATCAAAAGTTACAATTATTAGAAAAGAGAGGACATCTCTTTTCCTTTAAAAAAATGTATTTTTTATTAAAAATCCCAAGAAAATCAACTGAATAACTATTAGAATAAAAGACTTCACTTAAGTGGCCGTTCCAAAAATAAATGTGTATAAATGAATTGACTTTTCTGTAATAGCTACAAATTGAAAACATCATGTAAAATCTCATTTATCATAGTAATGAAATATCATATATTGATGAATAAACTATATAAGAAATGCATAGGTTTAAAATAAAACATTTTATTGAGAAACACAAAATAAGATGAGCAGTAATGAGATTCACATTATATTCCTGGTTGAGAATAGTAAATATTATAATGAGTTCAGCTTCCACAAATTAATTTATAAAGTTGATGCAATTCCATTTAAAACCATAGAGATTTTTTTATGGAGAGGTTGGTGGAATGATTATTAAAATTCATCTGAAAGAATAGACAGCTTGGGAATAGCAAAATTTTGAAAAGGAGAATAATTTAGATGGAATGTCTAAGTCCAAGTGTTAAAAAATATTATAAAGTTACAATTACTAAGACAATATGGTAGAGACTTAGAGGAGCCAAATTAGCTTGAAAATTTCCAAAACACATTCAAACATGGAAAGGTAATATATAACAAAGACAGCATTTTACGTTTGTGAGGAAAGTACTAGTACGTGAATGCAATTCTAATAATTGATTTATGTTAGAAAAGATTGTAAAGTTGGATCTTTTATTCATACAAATAAATATCAGATTA
>CM053502.1:145644566-145742089 GCA_028627145.1 Eidolon dupreanum
AGCTGCAATAAATGAGCCATTTTAATACTCTGTGCTCACTTTTCCAGTTCTATCTTTGATTAGCTTCATCTTCTCTTTCATTAGGTAGTCCATGTTGGTTTTCTTTTTTATTAGTATATTTATATATTGAAGTATTTAACAATACAGAGAAGAACAAAAAATAAAACCAACTCCCACCCCTCAGAATTGGCACTTATTTTATTTAATAATATTTGCTGAAAGTCTTTCTTTTTAAAGAAATGAAATGCTACAATTAGTTAAGTCTCCTTTTACAATCATCTATAAATTAGTTTATATTGTTCCAATACATTTTATACTTTTACTCATGTATTTATGTAACTATTCCAATATTTACTCCTGGTTTGTGTTTTTAAAATTTACAAAAATAATCACACTGCTTTTTACAATGCTGCACTTTTGAGATCTTTATAGTTATATATAGCTCTAGCTCTGTTCTCCCTGGTGAAATTTGCATTTTCCTTGATAAGACATTTACTATTTACATTTGGTGGCCTTCCCTACTCCTAAATTGAGCCCATGGATGACAGGATGTTGTTGCTGGAAGAGTTAGGGAAAAACATCATTCTAATTTACATCTTTATATGTTGGCAACACTGGGACATTTTGAAAATGGCAAAAGTTAAGCCAGCAGGGAAGTCAGGGGAAAATGTAAATAAACTAAGATTTTCCTAGGCAAATCTCAATAGAGGATTAGCCTGCATATGAAGAAAACTAGGCTAAGGGAGTAAAATGACTTTTTGGGTTACATAGCTAATTTAATGGCAGTCTTTGAAAAAAAAAATACTCAGCCCAAATCTCAAAAGCAGACAATTGCATGCAGTAATATATAGAAGATATATCTTTCCAGTCCATTGTTTTCATCATGCTGCTTCTCATGTTTAAAAAATATGTAGAGAAGTAAGATAATGGATGCTTAGGGCCACTTCATCAGGGAAATGCCTGATATCCTACCTTCAGAATGGCTACTTATAGTATGGCTTTAATCCATTATTGTTTCCTTATGCATGTTCTCTCTCTGTCCAGTTAAACCTAAATACTGCCTCTTCCCACTGGATAAAGCACTCTGTCCTATTCATCCCAATAGGTAGTAAGATACAGCCAGGTAAATCAGGTTTCACTGAGGATCAGAAGTCATCTCTTTTATGGTTACTTGTCAACTTAGTTTTGCTCTAGTTGAATTGTTAACAGCTGGCTAGATAATGAATGCGACATGTCTGTTTCTGCAAGGTTTGGATGTGCCAAGATTGTATGAGAGACAGAGAACTGACTCATTAATTATCCAAGGGTTTTAAGTTTCAGCTCAGGTGTGCAGTTTCCTTTAACTAGGCCCAATCTCAGATGTTCTTCATAGCAGGGTGGTATTGCAGTTATGTCATTTTAGTACATGGAGTTAGGACAAATAATTCATCATTTCATTTTTTATTTTAAACTTCTAAGCTAATAGAACTAGGATTAAAAGGCTTGCAAATAGTTTTTAAATTTTACTTGTTTCAAATTTGTTTTCATTTTTCCAAGATGTCTTACACATTTATAAGATAAATAAATAAACATACCTTTAACTTGCTAAACTTATGCTAGTGAAAACATTACTTCTATGCAGTAGGAAACCAGTATTAACTATCTGCTGAAAATTAATTTAATTACTAAAGTATCCTATATAAGATAAATGATACATTGAAAGTAAAGATTTAGCATGTGTTATGTATCAAGCTTTACCAAATTATGTTCTTAATAAAATTATGGTAGCTTGATTATTTTACAAACAAGTTCAGCCTGTAAAATCCTAATTTATAGGTTATTAAGAATGCATAACATTTTTCATTAATTTAATGTTAGCCTCTTATCCTACCTTGTAAATAGCACAGAAATTGTAACTGTAGTCCTAAGAAATAAAAATCCATTGATAGGGAAATATAAGTGCTTATGGTTGTTTTTAAATACAACTCCTAAAAAAGATCAAGGATATAACTTCTGAAAAGTTGAAATCATTGTCCAAAAGCTGCACATGAGTTGATTTTTGTTATTTGTCTCAGATGATGATCTTCAAATTGCTAGTAGATGTCATGAATACTTCAACTGCTGATTATTATTCAAGTCTTCAGTGCATAACAGTTCCACATGAATGGGCATGGCTGCTGCAGAATAGCTAAAAGAATGGTGTCCCTCAAAGTCATATCCACATTGACTATCTTGTGAAGGTTCCGCTTTGGTTTAGTTTAGTTTGTGGTTATGTTATTTGTATGTCATGTGAAATGTGGCTCAACTTTGTGAGCTGACTGCTAGCAGGTCACCCAAAATGATCTACTTCATTTAAAATTATTGTATGTGTTAGTCTGTGGAGGCTGTTTTGAGTATTTAAATACCTATCATAGCTTAATCACATCATAACAAGTTGTAATTTTAATAGTACATTATAATAATTCTTTGGCTGTTTTGCTTATGGCAATTTATTAGCCCATCATAGGGAATTTCATAGCCTTTGTGACACTAGGTGAACATTTTATCATCACAAAAGATTTGTTGGAAAGAGCACTGAATGTTGGAAGTCTAATCTCTATTCCATACCTTGCTTTGCCACTATCTAGCTACATGAATCTTAGTAAGTCAGTCATTCAGAGGTTCAGCACAGTGCAGGGGATTAAATCATTGATTGTCAAATTTAAGTTCCACTTGTGCCATTTATTAGCTGTTTGTCCTCGGGTAAATTACTTAACCTCTCTGTCTCAGGGTTCTCATCTGTAAAATGGAACTAACAATAGTACCTATCTTAAGAAGTTATTAAGAAGATTAAATCTATTGATATTTGTAAAGCATTTAGAATAGTGTCTATATGCTTGATTAATAAAATTTTAATGTGATTGGATTTCACTGAATTTGATGTCTACAAGAATCCAGTGTGAATATTGAATCATTTTAAGTTTCTGTTTCTTTTTTTCAACACACTTTTGACTTATTAAACTTATGCTGGTGAAAACATTTCTTCTATGAAGAATGTTAGCAGCTATATGGTCAACAATTGATGATTTTTTGTCATTTGTTTTAAATTAAGGCACATATGTATAACTAAAGAATTGCTTTAAAATCTAGGCGAAATATCTATATACGGTATCTCATAGCTGTGTAAACTCCAACAGTCTCTAATAACTAAGCTTGGAACTTGTTTTCACATTGTGTAGACATTTTGTTTACCTTCTACGGAGTTAATATCATTTAATTCATTTTTCAATTTTTGTCTCTAAAAATATGCTATTGGATGGCAGGCTGTTTGGAAAACAATTTTATGATAGCTTTTTACTTCAGTAGTGTCAGTGAAAATATTCCATTGTTTATCAGGTTTCTTTATTATAGGTTGGTACATGACTTTTATCTTTTTAGATTTATCGCACACCCATAACTCTTTGTTAAACAATTCACAGTCTCTTTTAATTGAGGTTTAAACTTATTAAATTGAAATATTTTGTAGGGGATAGAGCAGTCTAACATCTGAATTAAGAGCTTGGTGGTGAAGGATGGATTAGTTTGTTTGTTAAAGACAAGACATGTCTACAGTATGAATGAGGCCATTGAAACTGGAACTCATTTCAGCTGATGGGAAGAAGTCCAGCCAGGCTAGTGAGCTTATTATTTAGAGAGAATGATGATGACATTAGGCGGAGGTAGTCCTGACAGGCAGGGAGTAGGAGTCCAGGAAGACCAGCAAAGTATAACAGATGGTATCGCAGCAGATGGGCGGGCCATGGTGACACAGAGTCTGGAAGCAGGTGATAGATATCCAGGCAGATAAACAGAAAGGTATGATCACAAATAATGGGAGCCCAGGGATGATTTTTTGTCATTTGGGGCTGGAGCCTGACATTCAAAGGCCCATTTTGGAGGGAGTAGAAGAACATGGTAATACCAGTGAATGAGCATTACTAGATTTTTTTGAGTGTGAAATGAGCTTCTTGATCAGAAGCAATGCTATATAGAATATCATAATGATGAATAGAGCATTCTGCAAATTCGTGGATAGTAGTTTTGGCAGAAGTATTGCATATAGGAAAAACAAATCTATATCCAGAGTGTCTATTGTAGAAAGGATAAAGCTTTGTTTCTTCCATGATGAAAGCATTTTGGTATAATCATCTGCCACCAGCTGGCTGATCACCCTGGGGGATGGTGCCATATTGGGAGCTCAGTGTCGTATCTGCTGCTGGCAGATCATGCACTCTGCAGCGGCTGTAGTTAGGTAGGCTTTGGTGAGAGCAATTTCATGTTACTGAGACCATGTATATCTCCATCTCTGTCATCATGGCCATCATTTCTGTGCCCATTGAGCAATTACAGCAGTGGCTGGAGAAAAGGCACAGTATACACAAAATAGGTCATCCTATCCAATTTGATTATTAAAATCCTCCTCTGCTGAAGTGACCCTTTGGTGAACATCTACATAGGACACAAACATCTTTATGCCCTTTGCCTATTAAGAAGGGTTTATCTATATATCTCTTCCCCAGATGTCCTTGTCACCAATTTTCTAATTATTTTCTTTCCAAATTACTGACCATCCAGTCACATCATTGACCACAGCCTATAAGTCAGTACAGTTTTGCACCTCTGGCCATTTCTCCTTTCAATCAAATGAACACCTAGCAGCACTGTTCAAAGTCCTGCCTCCAGGGAGAATCTCCTTTTACTATTCATCCATCATAGATGTATTAGAAAAGGGCTAGAGTACAACAGCTGTCTACTTCTGGGTAGTGCCTACATATGCTAGGAATCATCTGTAAACCATGCTCAAGTTTTCACTTCCTCAGTCAACTAGTTTTAAGGAACTCCCCATGAGACAATAGGTATTGGTTTGTAGAGAGAAGGTAATGAAGTAAGAGAAGAGACCAAGGGCATTTGGGCCACTTCCTCATGCAATTTACTTTTGCCTTCAGGGCCTGCTTGAGCCCAATCTCATATATATCTCTTCTAGTTGATATTGGAGTACAGTTGTACAGACCCAGTTTTATGGCTTGGTGGGTCAGACATCTAGTTCGTGTTGGGCATCTCAGGTCTTGTTGGCCTGTAGTTAGGCATTTATTTTCGATTAAGGTCCAGTAGCAAGCCAAAAGCTGTTTTTCAAAAGGAGAGTAGTTATGGGCAGAAGAAGGTAGGGCTTTGTTCTAGAAGCCTCGGGGTTTGCACTGTGATTCACCTATAGGGGCCTGACAGAGGCTCCAAACAGCATCTCTATTCTACCACTGGCCCTTCAAGTACTATGGAATCTGCTGGATCATCTACAAAGCAGGCTGAACCTGTTGCAGAGCATTCTCTTGTTCTGGCCCCACTCAAAACTAGCAGCTCTTTGGGACATTCAGTAAGTGGGCCTGAGTAGCTCATCCACATGAAGAATATGTTGCTTCTCAAAGCTAGTGAGGCCCAATTAGGTACTGTGGCTTTTCTTTTGATTGTAGGAAGGCCAGATGCAATAGCTTAACCTTCATCTTAGAAAGAGTATGTCCACATGCTCCATATCACTAGAGAGCCCTTTGAAATTTCACTGAGGCAGAGAGCTCTGCACAGGACAAATAGATGAATTAAAGGTGGATGTGGTGAGAATCACCATTCCTGCATCCTTTAAGTCCTTGATAGTGCCACTAATCTTTGATATCCATCCAGGAATGCAGTTTTGCTTTTGGTTACTATTTTTCTAAGCAGAGACAGTTCTAGTGGTTTCCGTTTGGCTATTCCTACCACAAAGTAGGGATTCTGCCAGTTGCTAAATATATTTATTCCAATGATGCATTCCAGAACTAGAGAGATAGCCACAGAATGGGTTCAGGGACCCATTGGACCCACTGTGAGATGAACCTGAGTTAAAACTCCACTGATCATCTGACTTCTATAAGCCCCTATTCTGACTGGTGGACCAAGTGACATTTTGAGTCTCCTGATATTAGTGTCACTTCAAAGTCAGTGTCCAGTAATCTGTGAAGAGTGATTATTTTCCTTTCCCCAGTTCATAGTTGCCCTAATAAATGGTTGTAAGTTCTTTTGGAGAAGGCTGAGAGAAAGATCAGCAATATGAATTTTTGACAGTATAGCAGGTTCTTAAGGGGAGCTAGCTACCCCATCATTCAAGGGGCTCTGGGTCAGTAAACTAGGTTAAGACTAGGAATTAACTGAGAAGTTATCACTGTTTTAATGATTCAAAATAGACATCTGTTCACTAGATCTAACACTCTTATGCTTATACAGATCAAGTAAGAAATTTTTAAATTGTACATCCATTTATTTTCCAGGGACACCATGATCAGCTCACCAACAGCTAGTTGCCTTTTTTTAAGAATAGCAACAATGGCATAAATTTCATTTTTATTTTAGGTAAAACGAACACTAAAACTTTAAGCATATTTCTAAATTGGAAAGAATCAATTTATAGGGAATCAAATGAAGTTTGTTTACTTGAATAGATTTTAAATATAGTTTTTGAATTTGAGAAAAATAAATTTGCTTAGCTATTATAGTAAGAAATTATTCTATAACTTCATGAAAAGCTTCTAAGCCAAACTAATTTATCATTGTCCCCATGCGTGTCAGCTAGCTGGTTCTCACTCTTCTGACCTTGGCCCCATAATACAGAAGGACTACCAAGTTAGAGATTTAGACATGCAGCTAGCCAGCGAGAAGCCCAGCTGGGAGGAGTGAGGGGGCAAGGAGCTTGATGGAGAAGTTGGGACTCCTGCGAATAGAAGAAAGGGAAACAAGGGCATCCCTAAATTGTAGATGTGGGACCGAGGGTGTTATAGGCAGAGCTGGCATGTGGGTAAAAGTAAATCACTTTATCAATAAAGACAAGGTCACCAGCAATCCACATGTTTGCTCCAAGGCACACTTTGTCACGTGCAGCTCGCCTGGGTTCCCTCTTCAGAGAGGCTGCTTTGGATCTCTTCATCTAATTTGGATCACCTTCAAGTTCTCATAATTCTCTAACAACCTATTTTTCCCCTTCATAGTCTGATTAAAACTGTAAATTATGTATTTATTTTCATATGTTTTATAATCTCCCTTAGTCTTTAGGATTTTTCTTTCTTGTTTATCATGTTATTTACCCCTCTACCCACCCACTAGCTTCTAGTTGTTCAATACATATTTGTTAAATGAATGAATAGCAATGAAAGCTTTCAGTTGGTTTCTCTTGGCTTTCCCTTTTTTTTACCTTGTGACTAAAATTGCTGCTCTTGTCTATTTATTTCTTTGAGCTCTCATGAACATCACCAAAATGCTCATAAATATTTGTGGGTTTTTTTTTTCAGAGTGGTTATTCAATTGGCTTACAATTGGTGATTATTTGCACCAAAAATGCAGCTATTCATCATAATTTAGTATCATGATTTATGTTAAGGTCATTAGTGACTTTTTATTGTTAGCAGTGACTGATGTTAAGATGATTTTTGGAGCTAATTTAGCTTTAGTTTTTAGGGTAATATGTAGAATCAGTGGGGGAATTTATGAGTGAATGATTATAGAAGTATTTGGATTGTCTCTCTTGTTTGGGGGATATCTGAAGGCTGCTTTCTTTTTCATCATAGTTAAGGAAGAGCTGTATGGGCTCTTTTTATATTGATGTTTCCAAAAACTGCATTGATATTTATTGAGTTCTTTTTAGCTGTGTGTTTCTAAGTTTTGAAAGATTAGGGAGTAATTCGATTTAAACGTTGGCTTTCACCCACCTCTCAAAGTACTCGTACAACCAATAAGCCCTCTTACTACAGCTTCACAGATGTGAGAATCATGAAGCTCTTGCTAGAGCAATTAAGGAACATGACTAAAGCTAAGGTTTTGTAAAATATCAGATATGTGGTGGTGTGTAGGATAACTCTAAAGAAACACTCACAAATTCTAGTTCTGTTCTATTGACCTGAATCTCTGGATTAAGCTCTTTACATCATACTGATTAGGACATACATTAAAATTAAATTTACTAATCTTTCATATAAATTTCAAAGAAAAACCTGTCAGGATCCTTAGTTAACTAATTGAGTATAATTAGAAATATTATATACTTTTAATCTTCTGAAGGTCTCTAAAATATTTTTGAAATAAATTGGTTTTGTACTAATTAGTAGGAAATAGTAGATATAATATTAGGTATTATATCCGCAAAAGTGGTTGGGTGAAGTCTTTTATTATTATGCCTTGACAGCATCTGCACATATGGGCACTATATAATTATATTATTATAACTATATAATTATGATAATTGAGTGATCTTTAATAAATGATAAGTCAGATTCAATTTACAAATTCAGAAAAGTAATAATATATATGTTTTTGGTCACATTTTCCTCTAAAATAGAGTAGGAAATGTATTGGTTTAGGTTGTTTTAAGATTGTGACTTAAATATTATCCCTTAAGATGCAATAAATCCAATTGCTTGACTTTTAACTTCTCATTAATTGCCTTTGTTCATTTATACACTTATTTTACCTTTTTTTTTCTAACTTGCAATTATTGTTCTCATGATGGAATGTGCACATCACTATGGAAGTTTAACAAGGTTGAGTTCAAGCTTGGCTTTTCCTTAGTAGTAGGAACCCTCTCTGTGCAGAACTCTTTCTAAATTAAGGCCAGGGAAGAGCCTCATGTTCTTAGTGAGGGCAGACCTGACTCAGGACCATCACTGTCTGCCACATTCTCTTACTGTCAACCTGAACCACTGGTCACCGAAGGAAGACAAGTATCTGGAGGAAATCCGGGTCTCTTCAATAGGGAAATAAGTTCTCAGCATTCATTCTAATTGTGTCTTTGCTTCTACCCATCATCACAAAATAAACAAAGAGTGTATTGTTATCTCAGAAAAGTTGTAGGCATTACTGAGCTATTCTTATGAGTGGATTTGGTCGACTTTGGATACAATAAAATATGAAAAATGCAGTATTGTAACCACACAGCACTAACAGTACTAAAGGGAAATGGAAGGGTTTATATTCTGTGAGAAGATGGAGTGAAAATAAACCAGGTAACCATTAATGGATTTCTTGTCCAGGAACTACTCTAGGTCCTCTATTGAAAATAACCCCATTGATATGCGCCCCTTCTGTCTTTATTGCTTTGATGTGCCATTGAAACCACAGTGGCAGGGTTCAGTAGAGAAGAGGCTACTTTTAGGAAGCAGGTTCAGAAGTGGGTTAATTCTGATTTGCCAAAGGTCTAGGAAAATCTTTATCTCCAGAAAATAAGAAGTACTAGTAATAATAGATTAGTGTGTTTGGACTGGACTCAAATCTGAGTTTGAATTTTAACCCTGGCACTAATCAGCTTGTGGCTTGGGCAAGCTTTCCCAGCTTTAGTTTTCTCATCAATGAAATGAGGATAATCATATCTATCTTGAGAATGTTAGGAGGACTACATAATAATTAATGATAGCTGCCTAGCATATTTCAGTTGCTCAATAGAAATTATTTTTATTATATGTTTATGGCTTAGCCAGGGTTCTACCAGAAGCAAGACTTGGAACAAAGTATTTGGGGAAGACTGTAATACTTTCTTCTTTGGCTTATTACTCAAAAATGGCAATCATAAAAACAAGCCTAATAATTGGAAGTAATTGAGGGAAAACCAGAATAACATACTTTGTGCTCATTTGTAAATTGGGAGTTGTAGTATCTGATTTATAAGATTGTTGTGAATATTAGGTGAGTTAATAAATACGAAGACTTAAAACCATCTATAGAACACAGGCATGGCTCAACAATATTATTATTATTATTATTATTGTTGTTGTTGTTGTTGTTGTTGTTATCATCATCATCATATCATTGCTAGTATAATTAGTACTGTTATTGTAGAGTAGGTATTAAGCTCAGGCTCTACAGTCAGGGGCACCTGGACTTAAATCCCCAAACTTTCTGAAAAGGCAACCTTGGGTATTAGCCTCATTGAACTTAGTTTCATCTGTAAAATGGAAATGATAGTGGATCCTCTCCAACAAGGCTGTTCGAGGATAAAAAGCAACAAAATAGAGAGTTTAGTATAGTTCCTGGCACATTTGAAGCACTTGGTGTGTTAGATGTTTATGTTAGCAATGATAGTTATTCATTTGTTTAGCATTAATTTGACAAATTTTTATGAAGCACCTACTTATCATCTACCTGGCACTCTTCTAGATACTGGAGACATAGTGTTTAATACAACAGAATCATAGCCTAATGGAAGTAACATTTTATAATAATATTCAACAGTAGGCTTCAATTCTTTAATATCTTTAATCAAAACAATTTTTTTCATGAGGAACAAAAGCTAGACTTTACCAAATAAAATTCATATTATTTACATGGAAATGGATACTTCTAAATACTTTAAAATAATTTTTTGACAAGTTTGAAGATCTCTCATTAGAATTTTATTTACTCTGTTAATTTACATAAGATTAATGAAGCTTTATATACGCACATAAAATATGCTTGAATGTATTCTTAAATTTTTAACTAGAGCATTAATATATATTTTCAAAAGTGTTTGCATCAGGAATATTCAGCCCTTACCATGCTATTTCCTCGCAGATATGATGCAAAATTTAATTATGCTTTAAAAAGACATTGTGAATCATGATTCTATTCATAAACTAAACTACGTCTGAAATTATCTTGCAAGGCTATTTGTTTGTTACCTCATTTATCTTTAGGTACTTGATTTTTTTTTTTTCGCACAAGAGTACTGGGTAAGTTTTAACTTAGTAAAGAAGAATATTCTGTCATCCCTAAGGCTCATGGCAAGGATTTCACTGTTTGAAGGGAGGCATATTCTTAACTAACATTTGAAATTCTAATTTAGTAAACTCTCAGTCTCAAACTCTTTGGGGGTAAAGTTGTCTATGTATGTGACTAGCATTAATTTAATGAAGTAGCAAGAGGAGAATTTGTAATTGCAAAGTGAAGTAATTTGTAAATCTATTAGCTGAGAGATTTCTGCTTATACTATCTTTAAAAGACACAAAGGAAAAAGTAAAAACCAAAATTCTTTTGTATAAAAAGACATAGAGAATGAGAGCCAACAGTAGAAAGAAATAATGAAAACACTTGGCCTGTGCAGCATGATACTAAAATATTCTGAAAAAACATGAAAATTAATTATCTACTTTTGTTTGCCTTTATAAATGAGTTGTAAATGTCAAACAAATATCTGGATGAATGAGAAAACTAAGCACTGAATCATTTGCAGGTGTTTTCTGAACACAGCAGAGCCTAGATGATTCTGACATACTTGAGAAAAGCCCTACAAAACATGGTGGGTTTATCAGATGTGTATGCACTTTCATTGTTGTTGACAACATGGTCAAGAGCGAAGAAGCCCATGTTGCCTTGTTGAAAGAAAATGCGATGTGGTAAAAAGAACACTGGAGAGGATCTCAGAAGACTAGGATTCTGATTCTGTCTCTGCTTTTCATATTGGCAACTCATTCAGAGACTATGGCATATAGGGACTCAGTTCTGAAATGAGAGATTTGAGATTAAAGAGTTATATGTATTCTTCTTTAAGGCTCCTTCCAACTCTAGAATTCCATAGCTCAGGTCTGTTCTTCTCTTAGAAACTAAACCATAGACATAGTCATGTCCTTTTTGCTTAGACTTCATGTCCAAGAGAGCTTACTATATGTTTAGAATGGTAATCACTGGAAAGCATAAAAGGCATGAATATCTTGGAATTAAATAAGCATATGGTTATTTACATTAAAATATTCCTGTTTCATTAAGCACATATTCTTCATCAGAATGAGATAAGCCAGTTCCTTTTCCATGACATTTTATGGTCCAAAGGATGATTGTGTCTACTGTTAAGTGGTCAGAGAGCATGTTTTCATATAAAAATGTGCAGCTTCTTAAGGTAACAGATTTGGAAATGAGATGTAAATAGAGGAGAAAATTTCAGTGATTGACATATTTCTGCAATCAATATTACTATATATCTAAAAAACTCATCCATTTAATAAACCTTCCTATATACAAAGCTTTTATATTTATGGATTGAATATTCATAAATAGATATTTCTTATATTTTAGAATGATAAGAAGTAGAATATATACAAGATATGTTAAAAGTAACATACTCGCATTCTAATTCTACAATCTGTGTTTAGAAGAAAGAGAAAAGCTCAAGTTGAGATCTGCAGTCAAAGTGTTTTTCAAAATGCTTTATGAATAAATGGCTCTATGGATAACTTGATTAGCATATTGCACATTAGTTTCCAACCTCCAGATATTCACACTGAACTTGAACATCCTCCGAGGATGTTTTGCAGTAAATTTATTTAACTTTTAAAGAAATATCTTTATTGACATATAACTCACATACTATAAAAGTCATCTATTTAAAGTATACACTTTAATGGTTCCTGGCATATTCATCCCCATCACTATAATCAACTTTAGATCATTTTTATCACCACAAAGAGAAACCCCAAAGCCATTGGCTGTGATTCCCTAATTCCCCCCAAACCACCACCCCACCAGCCCTAGGAAACCACAAATTTTTGTTGTCTCTATAAATTTGAATATTTTGGACATTTTATATAAATGGAACCATACATGTGTTTTTCTTTCATTAGTATAATGGTTTCAAGGTTCATCCATGTTGTAGCACATATTAGTACTCATTCCTTTTTATTGCCAAATAATATTATGTTGTAAGGATACACAACATTTTATTTATATGTTCATCAAATGAGGGACATTTGAGTACATACCTAGGAGTAGAATGGCTTGGTCATATAGTAACTCTGTGTTTAACAATCTGAGGAACTGGCAAACTATTTTCCAATAAGACTGCATCATTTTTCATTCATTTTGTAAATTAAATTTATTGGGGTGACATTGGTTAGTAAAATTATGTAGATTTCAAGTGTCAAATTCTATAATACATTATATATTGCATTGTGTGTTCATCACCCAAAGTTAAATTTCTCTCACTATATATTTGATTCCCCTTAATCTACCTCCTTTCTTCCCTTTTGTTAACCACTAAACTGTTGTCTGTGTCCATGAGTCTCTGTTTGTTTGTCTTGTTCATTTGTTGCTTTTAGATTTATATCCCACATAAAAGTGAGATCATATTCTAACCAGCATTGAATGAGGCTTTCAGTTTCTACATATCCCTGCCAACATTTATCACTTTTTACAAAAATTATAACCATCCTGGTGGGTGTGAAATGGTAGTTCATTGTGGTTTTAATTTACATTTTCCTAATGTCTAATGATGTTGCACATCTTTTCATGTACTTATTAACCATTTGCATACCTTCTTTGAAGAAATGTATTTAATATTCATTGCCCATTTTCTAAATTGGGTTATTTATCCTTTATTATTTAATTATAGTAGCTCTTATATACTCTAGATTCAAGTCACTTATCATACATATGATTGTCAAATAGTTTCTCCATTTGTAAGGATAACCTTTTCACTTTTTTTGCACCTGGATATCCAGTTGCCTGCATCTTTTGTTGAAAAGACTATTTTTTCCCATTGACTTGTCATGGCGCTCTTGTTGAAGATCAATTGGTTATAAGTATATGTTTTTTTTTCTAGATTCTCAATTTTATTACATTGATCTACATGATTATCCTTATGTCAGTATCACACTGTCTGATTGCCATAACTTTGTAGTGAGTTTTGAAATCAAGATGTATGAGTTTTACAACTTTGTTAGTTTTTTAAGATTGTTTTGGCTATTTTACGTTTCTTACATTCCCATTGAATTTTAGAATCAGTTTGTCAATTTCTGAAGAAAAGCAAGCTGGGATTTTGATGGGGCTTCTGTTTGAATTTATAGATCAATTTGGGAAATATTGCCATCTTAACCAGATCCAAAATCCATTATAAAATCTACCTTTCTTTCTTGAATACACCCACTCCAAGGTAAAGGAAATCTCTAGTGGCATTCTCCATAGTATTGTTCTTGGCAGAGCTTTGTTTAATATTAGAAGGCATTTTTTCAATTTCATTGATGACGCAAGACTGGAATGGACAAGATTTGTGGAATCGATACTTATCTCAGACCAGATTGATGAACTGAAGCTAAGAATATGAAATTTATTAGCCTTAAAAGTAAATATCTATTAAGGTTCAAAAATTTAACTGCTTAACAAGCTTGTAAAAGGTTTTGAAAATATCAAATTATGTGTAGTTGATATTTATTTTAGTTTGAGAAGGAAAGACTTAGAACATGAAAGCTGGTTTTTTAGATCTTTGAAATTTTACATATGGAAGATGAAACAAAATGAAGCAAAAAGATAGGATGACATTATAAAGATATAGATTCAGCACTCTGAGCCTGCTTTATACATTATAAAATGCTGTTTTGGTATATTTATTAGTTTAAAGTATTATGTAAGAAAGATCATCCTAATAATATTTGATTTTCAGAATAATAATTATTAAAAATGGCAAGAGACTCAATAATTAAAAAGATATTGTTATGTCCAGTATCTTCTGTTTACCAAATAAGAGAAAGGGATTAGAATATTTTAGAAAGATTCTTATCAGCAATGTTTGCAAAGGATTTGCTCTTTTTTGTCCATTTGCATAGTCAGAGTGAGGCTATGGCATTATGGATACTTTTTAAAACTGACCTATTTTGCAGGTGACTTTATTTCTTTCTGGTTTAAAAACAGAAAGCGGAGGTGTGGAGGAATATCTCTTCCATGAGTGAAATGGCATTGAGATTAATAATGACAATAATTGCTAATAATAACCAAATGCTTTCTTTATAAAATTGGTGGAATTATTAGTCTCATTTACTAATGAGTGAATTGAAATTTAAAGTGGGCATATAACTTGCTCAAAGACACAGAGCTCGTCAGTGGCGGAGCTGGCATAACTCAAGGATGTCTGAGTGTAGCTTCTATGTATTGTGTCCTTCCAAGAGAAAAGCTTAAGCAAAGAATCATGAAGGTTTTAGTTTAATTATGAAGGTTTAGTTTAATGGCTCAGTACCTTAAGATTCTTTCTTATGCTTCCCTTATCCTGATTGTACCATTTCTTCTGTATTCCCTTTTAATTTAAAAAACTTCATGGAAATAGGTACCCTAGTGATTCTAACACATCTCTTTGTTCTTTTGAGGATGTTGGAAATTCTGGGCTTGAATAAATGTGGTGATGGCTTAATGACTGGCTGACTTGCTTTTCCTTGTGTCTGTTAACAGCAACAGGTCATGAGAGAGCACCAGGAAACCCTAGAAATACAAGCTGTTATAGACTATTTGGTTCATCTCAAGCCATTTTTGTGTATTTTTTTAGCCTAAAATATATTAATCTGATCCTGATTTTTCTTATCTTAGGAACTATTTGCATACTTAAGGATGCTCAAATTCAAGGAAAGTCTCTAATATGAGTAAATGTGGCCTGAAAGAAGAGCCTATTCAGTCATTATGGTTCTCTAGGTCAACACAGTTTATATCCATGATCTCTAAGGAACTGCTGATACTTCTTTACTATTGCCAAATTGCCAAATGGATAGATACCCAGAGGGGGCTGCCATACAAAGTACTACAAACTAGGTGGCTTAAAACAACAGAAATTTATTCTTTATAGCTTTGAAGTTAAAAGTCTAAAACCAAAGTGTTGGCAGAGGTATGCTCCCCTCCAAAGCCTCTAGAGGAAGATCCTTCCTTGTCTCCTTCAGCTCCTGGTAGCTGCAGGTATTTCTTAGTTTATAGAAGCATTATTCTAATCTATACCTCCATCTTCATATGACATTCTTCCTGGGTGTCTCTGTCTTCATATTGTCTTCCCTCTTTTTATTAGGTACCAGTCATATTTGATTAAGGGCCTACCCTACTCCTTTATGACCTCATCTTAACTTGGTTATATATGCAAAGATTCTAATCCAAATAAGATCAAATTTATGGATACTAGGGTTTAGGACTTCAACATATCTTTTTGGGACACAATTCAACCCATAACACCAAATCTGGTATTTTTGATACTGCAAGGTTGTGACTGATTGAGGCCAATTTCTAAGAGAAACACAGAGGTAAGTGGAATCATTCTCCTGAAAAATCATTTATTCTGTTAACATTTAGAATGAACACTCTTTTTACCACCTCTTTCACAAAAAATGGTTGTATTTTCATTATTATGTGGATTTTTCTCATATTGGAGGATCCACAAGATGATGTTGCTTCAGTTAATGCAGCATGATATGACAACAGTAATACTGCAATCTAAATTTCAACAACCACAAAATCAATAGAGTGAGCAGATGATGTGACTGAACTAGATGCGACAATCAGAGAATGATTGATGTGTGAAGCACAGCTTTCAGCAGCAGCTGCTTCACTGAGAATTGGTTTTAGTGAATCACCACTGCTGCTGCCATATTTTTCTGAGCCAAATAAATCCTGACACAAACAAGGTGCTGTTATAGAAGGTGTAAATTCAGCTAGTAATGAATGTCACTAGCCTAAGTATAAGATATGTAGTCATTCTCAAACTCAAAGAAGGAGATAACTTTGACATTAAATATATTTTCATTGAGTTTCATCTCTTTTTCTGTCTTGTCTATAATCTTTTGCCTTGAATCTTAAAGCATCTCTAAATAAGTTAATTCATCTCTAAAAATCAAATGTATTTAATGTAAAGAATTTAGTGTGCCTGGTAAACAATACTCTAGGGAAAAATATATTCCTGTAAAAAGTACGTTAAGACTTTTTTAAATTCTAAATCTGGGCTTTAGTGACATTAACAGTTTTTAAATTCAGCTATGAGTGTTCCTTGGAAGACAGTGTAAATGGCAGCTGTGAAGTGCACAGTCTGTACAGCTTGATGCACGAGATAACAGGTCATTTGTTTATTGGAAGGAAGTGAGTATAAATTAAGCTTCATCTAAAAGCACTTATGGCCTGCTATAAATGCCTCTCCAGTTCTAAATGGATCATGAATTATAAAAGTGAAGCTCTTTTTTTTTTTAGTTGACCCATTTACCTGGATTTTTTTTAAGTTCTCAAAATGATGACAATGACAACAACGGTAAACAGAAACAAGGCTAAACTGCATCCCTTAGTGAAGATAAATAGGAAAATCAGAAGAGAGTATTTCCATGTAAGCCAAATCTTTATGGATGAACTAAGTAAGTCTTTATTGAGGAACTAAGTATGAAATCTTAACTTAGTTTACTTCCCAGAGATTGCTCTTACAGATAGCACCCAACGATCACTCTTCAAAAGACCCTTTAAGAATGAATTTATCTCAAAAATGCTATTTCAGATTTTTTCTTAATGTTATCCAAAAGCTGAAACTAACAATCTGTGTCTTATTTAGACAGAAGCATCTAAATCTCCAGCATGTTAAATAGTTAGCAAAGACAGGTGCCTCTGAATAAGATTCCTCTAATACATTTCTCTTTTATAATTTTTTAAGACTACAAGAGAAATAGCAATGACTGAGAATATCATGACAAAGATTCAAGAGGAAGACCTTCAACCCCCCAAAATAATAGGGTCAAAAACACATAGAAATTCATCCAGAGTTAGTTTTGAAAGGAAATGGATGTCAGGAAGAGGGAAAAAAGTTGCTATAAAGTCAGTTTTATTAATGAAAAAAAGTTAAAGTGCATTTGAAAATTTCACAGATGTTTTCTGGTTGTGTTGGTAATTGGTTATTTAGAGGAAATTTGGTTTTAGATGAAGCTGAGTTTATACTCACTTCTCTCCAATAAAGAAATGACCTATTATCTCGTGCTAGTCATTTGATTTTCTAAAGTGCGGTTTCTCCTTTAGTACAAAAAACATCCTAATAATGACTGTTATTTATTAAGCTTTATGTGTTAGGCATTATATTAAGTATTTCTCAGACATTGTCTCATTTAATCTTCATGGCACTGAGACAGAAGTTTTATTTCCACATTATAAATAAGAAAAATTGAGCTGAAATTGTCCAAGTTATAGCTGTTATGTTCTGGAGCTAGTCTGGTTCCAATGCTTATGCGCATAGCATTATACTGTCTTTAGTGTTAGAATCTCTGCCAGCATTAGCCTTCTCTGATCAAACCTTAATGACTGTCTGACTTTCTTTACCCAGTGTCCTCACCGTTGACACTGCCTCTTAACCAGACTTGAGGTTAACTTTGTAAAAGCTCTTAAAGCTCCCCCAGGCTATCTGTGTAGAGGGAAACTAAAGTACGAATTGTTTATTGTTGCGGTAGATGTTGTTATGTCTATTTCATAAGAACATCTTGCCTTACCCAAAGAGGCACCACACTGTAATAATATAATAATATCTATATCAAAAACAAATTTTAGAATTGAGGATCTAATATGGTTATTTTTTACACCTTCCCCATCTCCTTCCTGGTACTCTGGGAGTGTGTCAAATCACTTTCTGGAAAATATGCAAGATGACAACGCATTTAATGCTAGTCCTGAACTGCCTTCAAGGACATTGCTATGCTTTTTAAAAAAAGGATCAGGCTCCTTTGAACAGGGAATGAAGCATCTGTTGTTAAAATATAATGCCACTAGGGTGTCTTATAAAAAACTACTTTGAAAAAAATGTGGCATATCCAAGGTGACCTCTAAAGTAGAGTTCATCAACTCTACTTTCCCATGTAGGTACTCTTTGCTGCTCCTATGTGTTGACTTAGTCAAGCGTCACTACTATTACGACTTTGTGTTAGGCAGACTGGGTTCAAATCTTAACACTACTTGGTGCTGTCTCTTTGATAACCTCAGGTTTGCTTAGGCATTCAATGGTATTACTATTTACTTCTGAGGGCTTTTGTAAGGATTCAGTGAGAGAGTATTTAAGACATCTGGAAATCATGAGCACTCAGCATGAGTGCTCTCTCTCAACAACCTGGTATATTCACTTTTCTATATCATATAGTTTTCATTGGCTTTCCCTTGTGAGCATAAATATTTAGATGCCAGGTCTAAATCTGCTAGTATGAATATAACAGTATAAAGGTTAGTACTTAAAATTTTAACTCTATTTTTTTAATTAACATCAAAATTCCTTTATTAACTGTGATGCCTCACGGTTTTCTTTTTAGCCCCAGATATACCTATTGAACTGTTTTGAGTCCCATGGAACACATTTGAGCCTTATGAGCTGATTTCCTGGTGTTTGAGGATTGTGATATAGGCAAGAAAGTAATATAGGCTAAGACATTTAATGTTGTTGGAAGCTTTGCAAGCAAACATAAAGAAGCGATGAGTAGCTTAAAATAAATTTTCATATGGTGCTTTGGTTTTGTGGTTTTTACATGACACATGGTAAAAGGGTAGAGAAAGGGGCTTTCTTGAATGATCAGAGTGGCTTTCAGATTATATGTTAAATGCCAGGAATTTTAGAGTCACACAAGCCACACCAGAGGAGATGGGCAGACCAGACAGGGGTGAAGTGTGATAATTCTGCACGTTGAATACTAAGTGCTATGAAACACAATCCTTCTTGTCTGCACCCCTGAGACCCTGAGACTTGGACACTCTCCCTTTATACTAACTAAAAAGAAAAAAGAAAAGAAAAGCCTTTTTTCTCCTCAAGCTAGTTCGATTGTGCACAGCAACCTTTGTTTAGGTATTCTGCGACCATTATAAAGGAGAGGTCATTTCAGGGCAGACTTTCCCACCTGATTTACTTGGAGGAATGTATAGTAATGTCTGGTCATTATGTGTAGAGAGAAAAAAAAAGAGGGAACATGGAATTCTAAAATTCGAGCCAGTACTAATAACTTTAAAAAGTATTGATTATGAAACTCAAGTATAATATTAGAAACAAAACTATTCTCAAAGCAGCTTAAAGACCATGGATAATGTTCTCACTATGTGAAGAAAAAAAGATTACTAAGACTTCCCTTCAAAGGAAAGGAGGAGAATATTAATTTCTCATTCAAAGTGAATTAGTATGATTGGTTTCATGAACACGTAGTGGTAAAGAATCCTGAAATTTTCCCTGTTTTCCCTTGGATAACTCAAAAGTACATTTTACATTCTAAAGCTAGAGAGAAAATAATCTTAAGAAAAAGCCAATATAGTGAGCTTAATCAATCTGAAGTGGACAGTGGAATGAATAACATAAATCTTTGGTCTGTCTTCTTCCTAAAAAAATGTCCTCCTGGTTGGATTTCCAAGGCCAGGTGGGGAAGGACTGTTGGAGGGCATAGTACAGTAATGTTGCCTAAATATTCTGGAAGGCTGGTGACCTTCAAGTAATTGGAATGTCTCTTACAAATGATACAGATTTCCAAGTAATTGCTTCTTAACTTCCATCTTGCCAGCCTTATATTAACTTCAATGTTTAAATGTGAAATTTAGATTCCCCTTCATCTTTGAGTGTAACTTAATAAATTTCAGGAGGAGGTTTTTGTTTCATTTTGTCATTTCCTCTCATCAATATCAACCTTCTGAAAGGATGAGGACAGTAACAAAACACTTCTTCAATTTCCCTTTATTCCTCTCACCTCATTCTTCCCCTATTGTGAGAATAAAGAAAGGAAAAAATGATGTAAGTACCTATTGTTTTTTGCTCTCTGAGAATTCTGGAAATTTAATTGAAACTAAAGTATGATTTAGACCTGGCTTGTTCAGAACTCTGATTAATGCTTTTCTATTTCAAGAAATGATTGCTTTAATTTTTCATGAGAACTTTAAACAGATTTAAAAAGTTTAGACCACATCAAATTCCTTTTAAATTTGTTTGTCATCAAAGATTAAGGTTAATTCTATTTATGTTTTCAATCACCACCCTTCTCTTAAGATAATGTTTTTTTCCCCTTTGCTGATTACTGCCTCCTCCTCCTGCTTTCTGTGAGAATACCTTATCGTTCATTTTTTTATGTACTCTGATGTCTTTTATTGTGATATTCTATCAATTTTCATCTTTTCAACTACAAAAACTATACAAATTAACTGAAAGTTTCATTTTCAATTTTCTCCTCTTATGTGAATTAGCAGCCCATAGTTTCAGTTACTTACTACACATATCCCTTTGATATCACCACCATTTAAACTCTACCAGCTCTCCTTCTCATCTGTTATTTGTTAGTCATTCTGTTATCCTACTTTCCTAAACATAAAATCATGTAATTGTTTCAGCTCATTGCTCTCCTTCATTCACTATAGCTATCACCACCACATTTCTGAATTTTTTTATTTAAAAAATTTTTTAATATTCACCTGTATTAAGACCTTGGTTTGGCAGTTATAGCAAAATACAAAAATAACAGTGGATTAAACACAATGTAGTTTAGTTCTGTCTTATGTATAGCTCAGGTAGATAGTCCAGAGGTGATGTAATGGCTTGACTAAGTTATGGGTGCAGGCTCCTTCCATTTTGTTGCTTTATCCTCCCAAAGTATTGTCCTTGTCCCCTGAGGAATGATGGCTCACCACCATAGTTTCAGTCCAGTCTTCAGAAAGAGGAAAAGAGGAGGAGAAACCTCACTCCCCTCTCTTTAAGAGTACAACCTAAAAATAGAACATATCACTTCTGCTTATAGTTCATGTTTAAATGACAAAATCCACTTGCATGGCCATATCTAGCAGCATGGGAGGATTGGTTATAAGATCCTTAGCTATGTACCCAGCTAAACTTTCTATTTTTAGAGAAGGAGAGAAACACTATTGGGAGCCAAGCAGCAGTTTCTGCCATACCTTTCTTTCTCTAATTTTACTGTCTTTGCCCTTTGGTCAGCCTTTATTGCCTAATGCCAAGGTTATTTCTGGAGACTTATAGCTGGATTTACTGTTTTGTTTGCTCACTATCTATTCATCCATTCTTTCTTTCAAAGAGTTTTTTTGTTTTGTTTTTTGTTTTTTGTTTTTTGTTTTTTTTTTTTTTTTTTTGCTTTTTAAACCTCTGCTTAGTAGTTCACAGCATAAAGTCTCTGCTTCAAATCTCTTTACAATCTAGTCCTTTTCTACCTTTTCCAGTCTTTTTTCAACTTTTGTTTATTCATTAATTTATTTACTTATCCAGTAAATATGTACTGAGTGCATACTATATGTCAGGCATGGAATCATTTGTTTTCCTAAGTTAGTTTATGTGAGTTCTGTGGACAGATAGAAAACATCCTCAAGAATGTCCATGCTCTCTAACGTCACACCGATTCATCTTTTGATAGTGGTTTTCACCACTTTAATGCTTGAGAGGTTAAATGCATCTTAAGAAAGCTTTGTAAAACTAGGTCTTGCAGATGAAGTGTTTAATTTGCTTTTAGGAGTCAGATGGTGTTCAACTGACATTTTGAACTTTCAGGTTTTTACACATTTTAGAACTACGATTTGCCTTTAAAAACAAAACAAATATGGAAAAGAATGCTTATTGAAGTAACTACGACTAGATTTAGTAGCTCACTGAAATTGTAACATGACCTAAATACAAACAAATGGACTAAGTATTACGTCGTATGTTATAGTTCTCTAGTTGCTTATTTGTTTCCAAACAGCATAACCTCATTTTCAGTTCTATAGACTGAGGTGTAAAGGTCTATGTCACACCACGCACCTTGACTGGGCTTTGTTCTCCAAACTACATTTTTTTTCTTCCTTCCACAATCCTAGGTATTATAGAGGCAGGAATTTACATAACACAGCTAACCTAATATCATTTTTATATTTGTACTTCATTCTTTCAGAGAAGTCGTTAGACTAGATTTAGCATTACAGTGAGGTACAAGGGGCTGAGTTGTACAAGTGCAGGGTCAAATCTTTATTTAAAATTTGATTATTTTGTTTATCATGGATTTTTTACACTAATTCAAATTCATAAAAATATTACATTAAAATATTATTTATCCTGATTTCTGAGGTTTTGGTGACCTCCTGAAATCTTATGTTTGAGATGCACTGAATCCTTCTCCTTTGTGCAAAATTTTGCATATCCACATGGCTGACTACTTGAATCATTAAAAATTTCAAGTCAGAAAATAGATATTTTGAAGAGAAAATAAGTATTCATTATTTTACTGAAACCTAGAAGCAAACATTACCTTAAATCCTATCAGACCATAGTATAAGTATTTACATTTACAACTGAGATCAGATTGGGATAGGCAGGGAAGCCAGTCCATGAAAACAAGACAGGGGTATCCAAAGGGAAGATAGACAAGCACCCAGGATGAATAATTTAGCTACTTTATTACATTGTCTTGACATGGCTGCTCTTGTTTCATCTCCAGCCTGAGAGCCTCATCGCCAAAATGGCAATGTGAGCATGTAGTTTTCAAACTATATCCCTAGAGGAGGAGAAGAAGAGAAAAGAGAGAGTAGGTAGAGCCTCAGGCTTGAAGCCGCGTTAGGCAGAGCAGTTCTGCTTACACATCTTTTGTATTGGCCATCTGCTAAAGAGTTTATTTGGGGGAAAAAATAATTTCTTTGCTTACAAAAAAATTTGGAAGTCACTGGACTAGAGGATTTTCAAAATCTTTATAATTCTCAACTCTGAGTATACACATGTTTCTAATATGATGGATTTCTGATGATTTACCCACACCTTGATCTGCTCTCCTTGCAAGTCTTGAACTACCCTTTTGTGAGACCACTGGTGTTTTTGCCTTGCATATCTCTTAGTTGTCATATCTATCACTAGCTTTTCTCTAGATTTAATTGTAGTTCCGTGAGAGAGATGAGAGAGAGAGAATTAGACCTTGTGTAATAGCAACATCTTGTAAATTCTGCATCCTATATCGACGTTCAGGAAGAACATAGTAGAACCCCTGGTTATGTTTATTTTACTTTAAATTTATGTTAATGTATTTAACATATATGATAATTATAATAATAAATTATATTAGTATAGTGATACTTATAATTTATAAAAATAAACATTCATGAATAGGAGATGTGTGCTCAAAACAATTTTTTTTTTTTGGTTAGGGATGTGTGGCTGTTCTTTAAAGCTTTTTAGAAATTACTTCTCTTTTGTTAGTAAACTTTCTGATAACTGATAATTTAAAGGATCAGTAGAGATTCTCTGTCTTTTAATCTTTAGCGTATTTGGGTTTAGCATATTCTCTGTAAATCTGAATTTTGATGTGTGTGAGTAATCAAAAATATGTATGGAATATTATTTTCAAAGTCCATGCATAAGTGTATTGGAATGTAACATAAGCTGCAAAAAAATGGATAGGGAAAATAACTATGTTACTTGTCTTCTATTTCTTTTTTGTTTTCTGTTTCTATTGTAATGAGAAGAGATAGGTGACAATTCATAGAATAAAATAATTAATTATGGAAGAGATATACAAATTAAAGACATTTTTTTCAATGTGCATTTTAAAGACACAAATAACAATGTTAAGTTTTGTCTAACTTACTTTAAACTGGACCCCTCTTTGCAGTTTCTACTAGATCTTTGCCAAGACCTGTATACAAGTGTTTGAAAAACTTAGAACTACAAAGGTATGTTTTCTTAAGCTTGTATTTTAGAGGTACATATTTTCATTATATTACATAAATTATGAAGTTTAGAAAATTTTATTTTTACTACTACTTTCTCTATGATCTTTTTTTTTTCTCATTTATTTTTCTCTTCCTCTTCTTAGTTCCTTATACTCAGCCTGAACAAATAGATACAGAATGAGAGGAACAATGAAAACCATATGCAAAACTGTGTATAGGAATAAGGTTAAAAAATGTCTGCTTTTGATTTTAAATTCTTCCAAGATGATAAAGCGTACATTCAGGCAGCTCTGAAAACTGCCTGAAAAAAAAAGCACCTCATACACCTTGACATTCAAACAGATATTTATCATATTCTTTCTACCATGTGCATAACACTGTACAAGATGAGTGAGTCACAGTCCATGCCCTCAAAAACTTATGTGAGGTGGGGGCAAGAAGGCAGGCACTAATTGTAAATTAATAATATATGTGACAAGTTCAACACCAGAGATATACCAGAGTGTTTTAGAGCCCAGAGGAAGGAACCTACCTAGCCTGTGGGGGCAAAGAAAGCTTCTGGGAAAGGTGTATTCAGGTTAACCCTAAAGATGGACAAATGTTCATTGGGTAATGAGGAGAGAAAAGAGGACAATAAACCTCAGCCACGGAGACAATATAAACAAGACACAATATAAACATTGGCTAGGTGTGCCTGCAGAACTTTAGGATTAGTGCAAGTCACAGGTTCAGCAGGGGTGAAAATGAAGGGGAAGTATAGACTGGGGCCAACTCCTAGAGTGTACCACCATGCAAGCTGTGAAAGGGGCTTGGACTTGATTGTATAGGTGATAGGGGAGGCTGTAAAGGATTAATCATAGAATGATTATGAGTAGATTTACTTCAAAACAATCCATCTGCAATCTGTATAAAGAGGGGGTTTATAGGAAGCAAGAATAAGTACAAAAAAAATCATTTAGGACATTGTTGCAATAGTTCAGGAAGAGAGAATGGCAGGCTGACTAGGGCAGTGTGAGTGTGGCAGATGGAATTTTTTGCAAAGTGTACTATTTCTCTGAGTGGCTAATATGAAACTGGTGGTATTCATACTCCTAGTATTTTTCACCCTTCTTGCATCAGGTGCTAAGTCCTAGGACACAGGGCCCCTCCCGTGAACAGAAATTTTATGTACATAGTTTATCTTGGTTTCTAGGAACAAGATGGTGTGGGTGCTGGGAATATTGGTAGCTGTTACAAAAGATGCAAAAGATGCAAAAATTCTCTACAGTCGTATTCCAAAGGTGTGATATGTTTCTATAACCTCTCAAAGGTGTAGTCATGCCAAATGTTTTCTTACAGTCATTTTTGTATGGCTACAAATATTTGCTGTAATGCTTAGTCATAATTTAGGAGATGACTTTCTCGACTTGACATTAATCCCTGAAAGCATTAATGAAGTAATTATCCACTGTATTTTATAATTGGTACTCTCGGGCAATAACACCTGTTGTTTGAAATGAGGTCCTTTTGACTTTCAATTCAATATTTTATTGTAGAATTGGAGGTTCTACTTTTCCCAAGAAAGTCAGGCAAGTCGTGATGTTTACTAGTTTTAACTCAATAATAAAAAAAAAGACAAAATGATTAAAGTTTGATAGCCTAACTAGATTTTTACCTTTTCTGATTATATATATATATATATATATATATATATATATATATGTATGTATATGTATGTATTTAATTTACAGGAAAGAAAATCTTTCAGTTTCTTCCTAAACCTCTCTTAGAAATAACAACGTATTTTAATTAGAGATTTGTAAGTATCCTTTTTTTCTTTATTTAGGAAATTACATATTGATTTTGTGGAAAAAATGGCTCCTTTAATAAAACACTTGATAGGATATAGCTAAGCTATACAATTGCTTATATTGAGTTGGCATGCAAAATTTGAATAAGAGTAAAAACACAAAAATCACCCCTCAAAAAGCAAAACAAAGAAACCAAACCTCAATCAGGAAACCTTCCTACATATGTCTAGTGAAGGTTTGATTTATTTTTTGGCAATTTCTTTTTCTTGATGTCATTTTCATTACTTATTCTTCTTTGTGAAAATATCTGTGTGTTCACATATTTTAGGAAGTCTGTAAAATTAATAGGAAGGAAGAGGAAAAGGGTAGGGTGTGAACACAGGAAAAGGAAGAATTTATATTCAGTTAAAAGTTAAATGGCTTTGGACAACTTTGTATTTTCCATTAATACTTTTAGCAAATTTTTTAAATGTTAAAGCTAGGTCTATTCAGTTTTATCATATTTATGAAATGCTTATTATTGTGCTAACCCCCCAAATGGTCAACTCAGTAATGGGGAATCTAGGAGACCTTTCCTATTTCAATTTAGCAAGAGATCAAGACAAGCATATCTTTTCACAAACAGAAGTTTTATTAGATGAATTGAGAAGAACCAGCATTTTGAGCTGAACATCATAGAGTCTAGGGCTGGTGATATAATGACAGATTAGAGAAGCAGAGTTAAGTAGCTATGGTTTGGAGTTGGGCGGGTTCCTTACTAGGTGTGTAAGACCTTGGACAGAATAGTTCCGGGCTTTTCAACTATAAATATTTATATTTGAAGTTTGTTAACTAGAAATGATGACTACCGAAGATGATTTTATGATTCCAGGAAATCCCTGCAACATTGTTCCTTAATAGTCCATAGTTATTTTATCTTGGTTAATATGTGATTGTTATGACATTAACATTTGTGTAGTAGCTAATAAAACCAACCAACAGGAACTGACAGTATTCCTGACTTGCTTCATCAGATAAGATCTCAGTAAATTAATTAGAACGTGTACTGAACTCTTAATTACATATTCTGTGGCAATATAGGTCATTTCTTAGCTATGTGGCAATAGTTTTCAGTTCTAATGCACCTGTTTATAAATCTGGGAAAACCTAGGAAGAGGAACAGTTTTAAAAAGGAAGTTGAAAAGGTCTAACATGAGGGGATGAGACCAGCTGATCTCTCTTGGGCTTCTTTAGTATTAACTGGCTTTCACATGCTCAGAATATCACACATGTTGTCATACTTAATCTTATCAACTGTGGGAAATTTACTATGTGTCTTCAAAAGATCTGGAAGCTGAGGCTCAGAAAACTTAATGCCTTAAGTTTCCTTAGCTAATATGTTGTAGAGCCAAAAGTTTAGATCAGAGTGCTAAGCCAGCTGTATCTCATTCTATAACGCCCATACCTTTTATTTTATCACTCTGCTTCCCTTTTAGCTCTGACACACATAATTCTGTGAAAGTAGGTCACTTGTAGAACACAAATAACTTTAGAGTTAATGGAGTATTAAACAGAAGGCATAAACTCCACTTTCTAAGTTATCATTATCTCTCTTGAATCTGTTCTTTTTCAAATCCACACCATTTATTGCAGCCAAAGTGATATTTTTTTTTAATTAAGTTAATTGGGGTAACATTGGTTAATACAATTATATAATTTTCAGGTGTACATTATCATTTGACATTTGTGTATTCTATTGTGTGTTTACCACCCAAAGTCCAGTTTCCTTCAACTACCATATATTTGATGCACTTTACCCGCTTCACCCTCCCTCTGAACCCTATATTTAACCCCCTTTACCCCATCTACCTCCCCCTTCCTCCCCCACCCCACTAGTAACCACTAGTCTATAGTCCTCTGATAACCACTAGCCTATAGTTCATGTCCATGAGTCTCTATTTTCTGTCCTGTTAATTTGTTGCTTTTAGGTTTATATTCCACATATAAGTGATATCATGTGATTTTCAACTTTTTCACTCTGGCTTATTTTGCTTAGCATGATTATCACGAGGTCCATCCAGGTTGTCACGAATAGCAGTATTTCATATCTTCTTATGGCTGAGTAATATTCCATTGTGTATATGTACCACAGCTTCTTTAGCCAATCATCTATCATAGGACACTTCGATTACTTCCATGTCCTGGCCATTGCGACTAATGCTGCTATGAACATCGGTGTGCAAATATCTTTTTGGATATGGGTTTTCAAGTCTTTGGTGTAAATACCCAGTATAGGGATTGCTGGACTATATGATAGATCAATTTTTAGTTCTTTGAGTAACCTCCTTACTGCTTTCCATAGTGGCTGTACCAATTTGCAGTCCCACCAGCAGTGTATGAGGGTTCTTAAAGTGATATTTTTAAAGTTCAATTTTGACCACTACGATATAACTTAAAAACCTTCAGTGTCTTCCCACTGCTTACAGAATAGGCCAGATCCTTAACACGCCTCAATGATGTGGTCCCTGCTAACTAATGATCCACTTTATCTTATGCTGTATTCTAGTTCTTTCTCTGTGCTATGGTCATACTGGCTTTCTTTCATTTTCCGCAACGTCCTGTGCTCTTTTCCTCTGTATGAAATACTCTTTTTCTGTCTCTATACCAGCTAGCTCCTTTTCTTCCATCATATCTCAGCTCATCTTGTCAGAGTCAGGTTCTGATACACTCACATAACATCTCATAATTGTTTATTGTTTATCTAACACCACAGTCTGTATTTATACATGCATTTATGTTGGTTATTTTTTTCTCACCCATTAGATTCCATGAAAGCAGTTACATACTGTTTTGCAAAGCACATAATTGTCACTTAACAGATATTTTCCAAGTAAATTAAAAAATTTATAAATGAATGAAAGAGATTCTGAATTAATTTATATCTGATTGTTTATTTGGTATGTTCCTATTTAGAATGAAGAAAGAACATTTTCTTTTATTTCTATAAAATAAACTGAGTTTCAGTCATATACAATATTGTTTTTTAATACCTTGATGATATAGTATTTCCCCTGGTATTATGTGTAATTGTTTTTCCCTTTCCAAAGTCAGTTTTATTTTGCTCGATAAATGAAGCTAATTCCAGCAGCTTAGGGGTAATTACTAAATTGACATATTTTGGATTAAACCAATTAAGCCAAAGAAATTATAAAACTTGAAAATGGCAACTATAAAAGAACAATATGTCATCATTCAACATACCAACAAAGGATGGAAATGGGTTATAATTTGTTTTTAAGTGTCACATCTTTAATTCACTTGCTAATTAAATGAGACTTTTCCATCCCAGCCTTGCTGAAAATAATTTGGAATTTTTAGGAGTGATATTTCATTTTTTTCCTTTAAAGGATGATTCTCTGCCATGTGACTATCGTAGTCTAACAAATGAGGCTTAGATAAGGCCTAGGATTCCATTAATATGTCAGCACAAACCATAAAGTGGAGGTAGGCTGTTAGTGCTCAAATTGGCTCCTAGGATGCTGGGTTGAACAAATGATTGGACTGTGGGATAGAACCTGGTGTGAGAGATTTTTAAATTCTATTCTCCAGATATATTGCTGAGACCTCCTGGAACTGTGTATTAAACATTGACCATTATAGTTATCTAGTCTTTCAGTCTCTAAGAACTGAGTAATTTAATTAGATGAATGTTAAACTTTTCTCTAAATTTCAATCATCTATAATTTTAAATGGATGAAGGGTGAAATTAAAAGGAGGTGGAGGAAGGCTTATATGTTAGAGATTAAAGTTATGGTTGTTACAGGGGACATGGCCGTGGCCACTATGGCTATAATTTATGATATAGTCCAGTGTTTGCCAACACGGGGATCTTGGTCTCCTAAGATTCCATAGAGTTATTAGAGGTGTCCACAAAGCCATGTATCTGTGTCTAAATAAATACTGTGACATCCCATATATGCTACCATTTCTCAAATATATATATATAAAATTATAAAAACAAGAATTAATTTATTAAAAATATTTATTTTAAAGTAACTTTTTATTTGTTATATATTTTCTCAACAGATACGTAAAAAATGTAGGTTCTTCAACCTTGAGGGATCATCTTGCCATTAAACTTCAATAAACATAGTTATAGTTCCCATAAGACAGGATATACAATATTTTTCTTTCATTTCCCCTACACCTAATATTGCTGAGAATCTTCAGGTAAAATGAATCTATCTTGAGTTTTAACCTGTCGCCTGCTCTAATTTGGTGCTCTGGTCTCTCTGCTCAACACCTCCAGGTGTCTCCTAAGGTTTTTTGATGCTATGGCAGCTCTTTCTAGTCTGCATCATTTTAAGATTGTCGTCGGGGTCTTCCCTTTGTTGCTCACACCAAGATATCACTCAGATGGTTATGGTGCATAGTAAACTTTATCAAAAACCTGAGGGTACTATAGTAGAATTACAGTACAGAAATGAAAAACCTAGAATTAAATATTCAACATCATTACTACCAGAGTCCATCAATTGTGTCCATTCACAAGGGTCCACTACTAGTTGGCTCTCTCCTTAAGATCCAGTCTGTCACTTGGTTTCAGGTGTCTACCTATCTTCCACAGGCAAGGTGGCTTTAATCTTGACCTGTCTCCCTGGAATCTAGGCTAAAATCCCATTCCCTGCATATAAATAAATTAGCACATGTTTTGATTGTATATTCTGGCATTTATGCAATCCAGATCCCACTGAATGCAACTTTTAAATTACAACAGCAAGTAACTGTTATTATCTGAATCTCATCATTCCAAAATGGGATTCTCATTTAACTAAGCCTCCTCCACCCCAACAATCTACTCCTAAGTGATAGAGTTTTGCCAATTAAAGCAGTGGATGATTTTTTTTTTTTTTTTTAATAAAAACTTAGAAGAACACGGATGGACCCTTAACCAAGGCCCAGCGTAAGATATGGACATGTCTTTCCCTAATACACTTTACATTCAGACACCTTCCCCAAAGCATACGAAGGCTTGGCAGAAGGTCTACCTTCCTCCTACCCTGCCTACCCCAGAAACTGGGCCTTTTCCCTTTACAAATCTACCATGTTCATAAGTGATATGATGCTAAAAAGTGATTTTTATCCTTGAAAAAAATTAGAAACCACCATTACTGTGGGATAAGAACTGGCTCAGATGTCCAGTAACACAATGTCTGAACTCGATTCTGAAATTAACCAGGTAGTCATCATACTAGCAATCTGGTATCCTTTTCCTCATCTTTAAAATCTGGTTGCTTTGTTTCTTTGTTTATCAAAACACTGATGCCTAAATTTCCTTCTAGCTCCAAAATTTACAGATATCTCCAAATTACCTATGTATGGTCAATTGTTTTGTTTTTCTCTTGACTCTCTTTAATGGCATTTATTAGTTTGACTTTGCATCGCTTCCATTGTAAAATAGGAAAAAATAGGAAAATAAGAAAATAAATGAAAAAATAGAAAAAATAGGAAAAAATAGGGAAACAATGGATTATGTTTGCTGTGGTCAAGGTCAGACAGACATTTGAGTCTCATACTAAGCATTACATCTTCACCTTAAAAATTAGCCTATTGAAATCTTTCTATGTATTTTTAAATTCATAAAACACACTTATTGTCACTCAGCTACTGAGCTTCACGGGTCATTAAAAATATGTTATGAAAGTTAGTCACCTGCCCCCAGTTATAGATGGAGATAGAATTAGGAGCTGAATCATGTTTGAATCATGTTTTCATCACTGCCTTTAATTTAAAGAATGGAAGTTACCACTGAAATAAATTAAAGGGAGAGATTGTGCCAGAGTGCAGGTAATTTTTTAAAATTGTAGTTTTCTATATGTCAATTGTAATTTTTTTAAAAAAATATTTTTAAAAATTTGCAGTTTTAAAAAGACTAAAATTCTTCTTATAGTTATAATTACTACTATGTATATGAGAAATAGAGATGAGAATGACTCAACATATGTCTCTCAGATAAATCTGGAGGCAAGTTATAGAAAGGATTAGAAGAAAGAGAAGATTCTTTACTTCAAAAGAGTTTACCTCATACATAAATACAGAAGCAAAATGGCCACTATATTTGGCCTCAGTTGAACAATATTTAGTAATGATATTCAGCTATGACTGGCCTAGCTTATCTTCAATTAAAAAAACATCACAGAAATGTGGAGCTTTAGACTATAGAAAGCCTTCTGATTTAGAATTTACTGGGAAACAGGTTTTGAATTTTAATATTAGCAATTAAAAATACTTTAAAATACAAAGACTATTGAAGTTAACAGAAGATAGGCCTCTCTGCTTCCTCTCCACTCTCCATTACGGATTTGCTGAGAAAGTGACCCACACGAATAGATTAAACCAAAAACAAACGTAAAAACTGAAAACAATGAACATTTCTATTGTTTTTCATTATTTCCACATGTAGTATGGGCTTCTGAAAATGCCAGAATGCTCTTTTCTCCATACCCTGTAATGTTTGATTATTTTCACTGTCCTGCAGATCCCTGAATATAAGCCTTTGAGATTTTCTGAAACCACCTAACTTAGGCTGGAGTGTGTAGCTTGTAATTTAAGAGTCAACTCCTCCAAGACTAAAAGGCCCAGGGACTATTGCCTGGAGACACAGAGTAACTTGAACCAGCACACTCTTCATTCAAATGAAACAAGAGCTATCATATGCATACTGATTAGATTTTATTTATGATCACACTTTTCAGTGTAAGTAAAATATTTTTTAAGTACATTTTATCCATCTAGCTGAGAAAATTATAAGTTTTGAGGTTTCTGCAATGAATACACCTAATCTATAGGTCTTAAAAGTGAATCAAATTGGCTTTTAAATACTTATAAATGAATTAGAATATGCTTTGATCGCCACTTTCCTCTTTAGTTTCTGGCTATTTTTGATGAATGATTGGGAAATTTAGGTGAGTTCGATTTAAGCAAATTTGTATGTAAGAAGGGTGAAAGAAATGATGACTAAAAGCTACTTAATTAATAGAAAGAAAACTATAAAAATCAAGATTCTCCTGCCTACACTGCAAATGGAAAATAAAAGAATATTTTAGTTATTGAAGGAACATTACAGGATGGGGACTAAGGAAACTGAGGCTCAAAGAGATTAGGAAGTCAGCCCAATGTTATGTAATTGATGGTGCTGGAATTGCAAGTTTGACTCCAACATACCCACCAACCTTAAAAACAGGCAGAAGATAAAATGCTGATAATTCAGGAAAATCGCCTATCTTTCCCATTAATTCCCACTAATTGTGGAAATGTCACCATTAAAAATTTGCTTTTTTGGTCTGACTGGAGTTTTGGTTGTAGGGAACCACACGTAGAGCGTACTCCTGTGAATGAATCAAGTCAATATATTTCTAAGAGCTGGTTGGGCTAGGATGAAGAGGAAGAGGGCATTAGAAGGCCTATGGCAGACGAGGTGGTGGGGCTGGGGAGGGGAATAGGAGGAGATTAATGAAGGAAGACGATGAAGGTGCAAAGAGCTAGAGTCTGCAGTTGACCAGAGGCTGAGCATATTGTTGTAATGAAATTGTGCTCTAAAATGTGTTCTAAGGTGATCGTGCAGTGCTGTCTCCCTTACATCACTGCTTTTGTATATTCTTTCTCAATATTTGTCCCATTACCAAACAGGTGTTCTACATTGATTGCATTTTTAAAAATTACTTCAGATTTTTGTTTCAATTCAAAAATGAACCTCTACATAAATGATGCCCCGCCCCAAATATTAGGTGAATTAAATGAGATTTTTCACTCATGTTTTCCTTAGTTTATTTTTTTACAATCTCTTTGAGATACCTGGAGAGATCTTTGTCACTGTTATCAAGGATGTTCTGGCCTCTCTGGCTGACTCTCCAGGATAAACAAGCTTTGCTGAGCAATTCTTTATGTTATTTTCAGTGTGTCCTTGCTTCCTTTCCTCCTCACCTACCCCTGATAGTGAGGACCTTTGGGAATGTCTTGTAATTATACTAATTTTTTATTATTATAAATGAGATCAATTTTTTAGTATTTTCTTCAGTTTTTTTTCAATATGATGGATTTGAGAGAATTTTTCCAAGTGTATGTATTGGTATACTTTGGGAAAATGAGCAGTAAATAGTACATTCTTTTGAGTGATATGCTGTTAGACCCTGAAATAACATAATTTATGACTTTATGTTTTTCTCAGCATATTGTTGGAGAAAAATGGAGGAGAATCTGACCTAATCTTTACTCCAATTCAGTTATTTTCAAACTTGTGTAGCAAAAAAAGAATATCCTAGAGTGCTTACAATACATAAGGTGTCAAATATGCTGAATTGGAGGCTCTAGGAAAGGAACTACAGTTTTGTTTTGTTTACAGACTTCCCAGGTGAGCCCTCTGTGAGCAGGCAAGTTTGGAAAACACTAGTTCATTTGCAATAAAATTAATTTTAGGTATATAGACTTTTATCCATCCTTGCTCTCTCTTTCTCTATTTCTCACCTTTTCTTCCATTAAGATTTTTTAAAAATCATAGGAAGGGCTAATTTGCTTTAAATTTACTCTGTTAGTCTCTGGGCTGGCATAGGTAAGACACAATTTTCCCAGAGACTTCATCTTTTTCTTTTTGTCTTCTCCTTTTCACATTTGAGTCAAGTGTTAAGGTGAAAAATCTTGTTCTTCTTTGTGGAGTGGCTCATAAGACAGAAGAGGAATTAATTTACACTGCCTGGTGTCAGGATGTAATATAATTATGCTGGCAAAGCTATAAAAAGAAAATAGCCAAAGCTTATAAAAAAAATTTGAAAGAGGTCACTAGTAGAGCAGATGGATGAAGCAGAGTGCCTGATCATTTAGCAACTACTGAGCTAAAAGGATATTCAGGCCAAGGTGTTCATAGCTAGGGCAGCTTGGAGAGGGTCACCAAATTGTAATCATGGTTTTCAAAGTGAAAGTTCAGATTATTACAGTAAAATGCATATTTATTTGTCTTACTGTATAAAAATAGCAAAGATCTGGTAAACAGTGCAGCCAACTGGCAGTTACCCCCAATGGAATCTAATAGTGAGTTTCCTTTGCTGCATTTTTTCAGCTTTTCTCTCCTTTGTTATCAAAAAATGTCTTTTCTCTTTTTCATATTTTAATAACAACAAAAAAAAACTGCAAAGATAAAGTTAGACTTAAAAATGTTAGAATTTTTAAACAAAAGTTTGTATTGACCTCTTACTATTTTCAATAAATTCCGCTAATAATTGTGACATGAAAGATAAGTTGGAAGTAAAACTGACATACCTGAAAAAAGCCATAGTTCAATTATAGGTAAGAATTTACCACTAGCAATAGGACTTTGCTTCCATTCTGTGAAGGAATTTTAAGGCATCTGAATGTGTGTGTTAACAGATTATGTAATTATACTTCCATGTGTATTATATAATAGTTAATGAGAATTATAAGAATAAAAAGTAATTTTTATTCAAAGTTATGCATATTATTTCAATCATATGACCTTCATTTTTAAGATTCAAAATTAAATTACAGTTTTTATATCAGATAAATGCTTGAGCAATGTTTTGAGTTTGGTTCAACACTATGGAGAATATGTGGTTTAACAAAAGAAAATATTCTTGCTGAACTGATTCATGTCTATGGTAGATGACACATAGGAGGTGAGTTTTAGGTGGCTTATGGGTCTCTAACTTTATATCTAGGTATTTTCATGCTATTTCAATATCTTCTAAATTTATAAACATCTACGACTCTAGAAGAGAGGCAGTGTAATATGATTAAAATCCCACATTTTGGAATCACACGTAAACAGGGCTTAAATTCTAATTTAGAGCAAATTCCTAATGTATGGAAGACTTAATTTCAGTCATCTCATTTGAATTATTGAGATAACCCTCCTCCCCCACCTCACATCACTGGAATTTGTGATAAAGATCAAATAAAATAATGTATATAAAGCAAAGTGCTACCTAGCCTAAGTAAGGGCCCAATTCAGAGTAGCTGTTTTAAATTTGTATAGATAATAATTATTTTAGTTATTAACTAAGATTTTTTTTACTTCTTTACACTCTGTTTAATGCCTTCAATAGACACTCTTCATTGAGGCATGGTGCTCATAATCTACAACAAAAGTTCACTTAAGTTTCTGATTTTTTTTTTAATGCAAACAAAGAGCCAGTGTCTTAAAATCAAAGTTGTCTCTGGAAATATCCTGACTTTTTGAGAGAAAAGATATTTTGAAGTGTCTGAGACTGGAGAACTGAGAACAAACCTTAGCATGGGAAAGAAGTATTTAAGACTTTTATGTTTCTGCGAGGGAATTGAATCATTGACTAGCTGATGCGAGAAGCATTCAAAATGTAGTGAAGCCCTAGGCATTGTCAGAGTTTCTGGAAAAGTGTTCAACACCCCTCAGGTCACTGGATTGAGCTGGAGGAGGATTAAGCAATAAAAATTTTAATGAGTTTAGGAAATTCAAGTGTAGAGAGGACTGGCTTCGCCTTAATTGCCAGGGAAACGGAGCATCTCAAAGAAGCTCTGTGTTTAGTATAACCTTAGAAAGATAGAGAAGCAATAGTGAAGAGAGGTGCCTCAGCAAATGGGCCTGAGTAACACCTCAGGACTTCCCAAGCTCTCACAGGAGTGCAGGGGAATGACTGAAATGACCTCAAGAAGGGCAAAAAGCAGTTTAAATATACCATTGACCCTAAATAATCTGGGGTTGGAACAAAGAGGATGTAGATGCATATACCTCTACCTAAGGTTATGGTTATACCTGAGACAACAGCAGTGGATCCCAGTGTACAATGATGAAACAAGACAACCCTCATTGCAACTCAGTGAAAGTCAGCGTGGACACAGGACATATATAAACCTGATGCCTCATCTGCCCTATACTTAAAGCTCCCTTTCAAGAGAGAAAGAAAAGTAGTATTGGTGATAGGGTGTGCTTTAATTGATAAAGGAGGGATTCCCAGCCTAGGGTTATGGTGATGGCTAAACACATGACATCTGACACTGGACAGGTGTGATAAGATGAGATTGACAGCACTCTATTAGTCATGTATACTCATAGCCTTGGGGATGAGGACCCCATACAGGGCTGTACTTAGGAACAGAGTGAACAACCAGGGCTGTGTAAGATAGGCTTTAGTATTAAGAGGGTGGGGTGCCTCTTGGTTCCTGTGGGAGAATATGATTGGCTTGTTTGAGTAATTATTCAGGCATTCAGGGAATTGAAACCTGTTACTCAGGTATGAGTGAGAATTGTGTCTGGTGCCTTTGATAAGGAGGATCCTTTGGCTAAGAGACATTATCTATAGGAGCAGAGTGTGGAGGGGAACTTGTTGGATGCTATTTGAGGCTTTTTATCAAATGTTAAGGCATCACATAACACCAATTCTTAAATTTAGGCCTTATGCCACAATTAATCTCTTGAAATGTTGACATCAACTTAAACTGAGATGACCAAGATTTTTAGGGGCAAAGTGCCTGACCAAGAGGGAGAGGGCCACATGGTGAGGTGGTTGTCAAAAATATGAACTTCATTGCCGTCCTCATTTATAGACAATAAAGGCAATTGAGAGATCTAAGTATCACTGATGTATGGAATGGGTATCCCCAGGGGGTGGGCATGAATTTTCCATTTTGTGACTTAAATAGCAGTTCTTTAAGGAGTCCATTAAGCCTCTCAATTAAACTAATTGAATTAAGCCTGCCTGGAGCTGGCTGCCTACAGCCCCCAGGGAAGGTGGAAGTTTGATTGAATGCTGTCTTTAAAGCACCTGGTATTCTGAGAAGTAGGATGAATGTTTTGGTAACTATCAGTAGTGTCTAGAACTCCAAAGGGAATGCAGAGTATCCTGAAAAGGCCTTCGTATGTACAGAGAAATCTATTACCTTGATTTAAATTTTATGTATCTATGAAGCAAGAGATTCTCAGAGTTCTTTATCCTAAAGGGGTAAAGTAATGGCCTAATAATTTGTAAAAATGTACAGACTGGGCCAATTGTTGATTGCTTGAAGTGCACTGATTGTGCTGACCCTAGGTTCTCTCCTTTATCAGGGACATTCTGATTCAGGAATGAAAAGCAGTAGCTCTCCACCAAGTTCCATCATGTAGGATGGTGGTGATATTGTCAGTAAGATATGTGAACTCCCACTGTTGTTCATTTTATACTAAGGGACTCCTCAGGTAGGCTTGGGCTGTTGAAGGACTAAGGAAAGGGGAGGCCACAGTCTCCTATAGGTGGAATATGCCAGAGGGCCCAAATTTGACTCCATCCTGTAGATAAGAGGCCTCAGGATCCATAGCGAGCTATTGAGGTGCTGCTTTAATAACTCAAGGCGTAATGGATAGCTAGGTACAGAGGATCACAGACTGAAGGTTTGTTAAGAACCTTTCTTTTCAGAAGAGCCTAGTATGTGGCCAGTAATTTCTGCTCTAATAGTGTATAGTGTAAGGCTTAGAAAGGCAGCTTCTTGTATTAGAAGCCCATGGGCAACTTATAGCCATGATAGGTGGTCCAGAGACTCCAGGAGGCATGAGAGAAGGTTTTTGAAGCCTCTGTGGTAAAGAGGTTCCTGAGGGTATGAACCAGAGTACTTGTTGATTTCAACTTGGACAGATTTCTAGAGCCTTTTGTTGGGCTAATTTGTAAGTAACGACATCTGTGACATTAGGTAAAATTGGTAAATGAGGAATATGTTGTCTCCAGAACTAAAGTCCCTTTAGTAAGGTACTAAAAGATGTTAGACTTGTATTAACCTTGTGGCCAGTGCCTGTTTTTTTGACAGTTTCAGGGATGGAGCAGCTTTCAGCTTACAAAGTAACTTTCAGAAATTTAATGGAGGTGGCAGGGCCTTGCACTATGTGTGGAACAATGGTCAATCTCCTTTCCTTGAACTTCTTTTTTGAGTATTTGTATGTCCTTAATGAGCATGTCCAACCAATCTCCCTAGAGAAAGATGTTATCAATATCATACCTGCACTCATGCAGAAAGGTAGATGTAGTTAAGATCTTGTCTATAAAGATTTTGTACAGTGGTGAGCCTGCTGAGGTATCCCTGTGTAGCCTTGTAAAGGTATATTGTGTCCCTTCAGTGATAAAGGCAAGCTATGGCTGAGAGGCTCTCAAAACCAAGCATTGATCAGGATGTATTAGTCAAAGTTATAATAGCAACATATTTATCAATTGCTGATTGAATGAAGTCAGCGACTTCAGTAATTAAGTTTGTGAGTGTAAAGGCCTTAATGGGATGAGACCATGACTTTACAGTTGCAGCAGTCCACTATGGGCCACCATTGATTTGTTCCAAGTTTAAAAACAGGCCAAAATGGACTGTTAAATGGAGAAACAGTAGGGTTAATCGACCTTCATTCATTATCTGTTATATAACAAATTTTAATCACTATTTTAAATTACATTGAGTCATGTTAACTATTTTAACAAGAGAAGAGAGGGAAGGTATTAGGTCCCCATCTTTCCAAGCCAATTTGTAAGTGTTAAAGACTTAATTTAATTTTTATTGATTTTTCATTGGATCAGAATGTCCATGCTCACTATAGGATATTTTAGGGCAATGAATGCAATAACCATAGGTAATTTAAGCAAGACAAGAGTTCTAATAGTTAAAGTGAGGCATATTTATTTGTCCTCTGTTCAGTAATTCTCTTAAGTAAATCCCCCAAGGTATAACTGTAATTTTAGCCCTAGTATTAGTATAAGGCCATAAAGGTTTGCCAATTGGTGAATTTCAGCAGATATTAAAGTTAATTCAGAACCTATGTTGTAGGGGTATTGTTTACTATATAAATTCCTTTAGTAAATTTTGAATTTCCAATTGGGTCAAATTATGGGCATTCGTTTAAGTTGGTTTTTTTTGGTTGGTTTTCTATCTCTATATCCAGTTTTTTTATTTGTGTCTTTCTTTTTTCCTTTCCTTTCCTTTCCTTTCCTTTCCTTTTCTTTCCATTCCTTTCACGCATGCGCTCGCTCTCTCTCTCTCTCTCTCTCTCTCTCTCTCTCTTGCTCTTTTTTGTTTGTTTATCTTGCTGTTATTAGTCACTGGATATGCTTTGGGTGAGCCATGACAGGGAGGGAGAAATGGCCTTCTCTATTGCTATTACATTTATAAATTTCTTCCTTCAGAGAACTTCAATTAGCATTATCAGAGTTAGAGGTCTCTCCCATAGCAGTGGTTGATTTATATGGTTTAAAGACTCTGGGCTTACTTTGGGTTTAAATTAATGTGGCACCTCCTAATGATTTCTCTATAATTCTGAAGATTAGGATCTTTGTTGCAACAGAGATATAGATAACAGAGTGGTGCGGGGAAACAGTGCTGGGCCTACCACTCAGACTTGATGAATCAACACCATCCTGTACTATGGCCCCACCTTTTCTGTTATGTGAGCTTTATTATTTATTTTTCTCTCTGTACAAATTTCCTGAGAATATTTTAGATTTCTATCAATGTAAATATGTAGCTTTCAGTTTCTGTTTGCATAATCACCTGTGGTACAGACCTTCTAGGTGATTATAGGAAAAGGTTTGGGAGATTCCTGCCCTGGGGATATGGAGTTAGCTAAATACACAACATTCCACACTGAACAGATGAGATCAACAGCAGTTATTAGTCACATATATTCACAGCCCTTGGAGAATACTGTAGATCATGCAGGGCCACATGGGAATTGTACTCAAAAACAGAATAAATAACCAAGGGCTGTGGAAGGCAAACTTTGTATTAACAAGAGGGTGTGGTACCTCCTGTTTCCCATAAGAGGATGTAATTGGTTTGTTTGAATAATTCCACAAGCAAAGAACTGAAAACCACTACTCAGGAACATGTAGGAACTGTGCCTAAGCCCTTGATGAAGAGGGTTGTTTGCTTCGGGTACCTTATCCACAGGAGGAAAACTTCTGATGAGACCCTTTGAAGCCCTCCTAATTTTACTAGATGTCAGGGCAGCATGTAGTACTGAGCCTTAATTTTAGGCCTTACACCACATGGAAGAATGAATCTTGTGGATGATTGTGAGTTAATTGAAAATTACCCCAGAGAGAGGAGATTTTAATGTGGAAATGAATAATTTTATTTTGAATCACAAGACTGTTTTCTGCTATGGAGGTAAAATGGGAATCTATGAGTTAAAATGAGTTTTGTTAAAAAATAATGCAGTTACATTATTGCACATCTGTTTTTTATGACTCAGTAAAATGGGTATCTTCACTATTCCTTGGATACAAAATCATTAAAACCTAGACAGAACACCCTTTTATGGCACTATGGAAGACTAATATCCTTTAAAAAGCCCTAGTACACAACACTTTAAAATGTAGGCTAAACTATTTTCAAAACTTTTTATTTTATATTTTTTTTGTTTTATTTATTTTTTGTTTGCATTCTTTTTTTTTTGTCTTTTCTTTATTTTTTTTTTTTTTATGGTGACATTGGTTAATGAAATCCAGTAAGTTTCAGCTGTACTCTTTAACAGTAAGGCATATATATATTTACACTGCGTGTTCACCTCCCATAGTTAGATTTCTTTCTGTCACCACATATTTGACCCTCTTTACTCCATCTACCTTCCCTCGCCCCCATCCTCTTTCCCCTTTGGTATCCACTAGTCTATAATCTGTGTCCACGAGGCTCTGTTTGTTTGTCCTGTTCATTTGTTGCTTTTAGGTTTATATCCCACATATAAGTGATATCATGTGATTTTCAACTTTTTTACTCTGGTTTATTTCGTTTAGCATGATTATCACAAAGGTCCATCCACGTTGTCGCAAATGGCAGTATTTCCTCTCTTCTTATGGCTGAGTAATATTCCATTGTTTATATGTACCAAAGCTCCTTTAACCAATCATCTATCATAGGACACTTCGGTTACTTCCATGTCCTGGCCGCTGTGAATAATGCTGCTATAAACATCGGTGTGCAAATATCTATCGGATATGGGTTTTCAGGTCTTTGGGGTATACCCAGTAGAGGGATTGCTGGATCATCTGGTAGATCAATTCTTAGTTTTTTTGAGGAACTTCCATACTGTTTTCCATAGTGGCCGTAACAATTCTCAGTCCCACCAGCAGTGTATGAGGGTTCCCTTTTCTCTTCAACCTCGCCAACATTTGTTATTACTTGTCCTGCTGATTATAGCTATTCTAACAGGTGTGAGATGGTCTCTCATTAAGTTTTTGATTTGCATTTCCCTAATAGCTAGTGATGTTGAGCATCTTTTCATATATTTGCCAGAACTTCCTTTTCTGAAACAATGTCCTTTAAAAAGCTCTAGTACACAACACTCTAAAATGTAGGCCAAACTATTTTCAAAACTCTTTTTAAATGAATGTCTGTATTAGCAAATAAGTAAGAGAATACTTCATAAGCCCAGAACAAAGAAATCACAAATTGAGAGGCAAGTGAGTACTATACCCAGAGGCTCCCCTGGTTCCCTAGTGACTCACAGTCTCTGTTTTAAAGAGCCATATTCTTTGGAGAAGGGAAGAAGCTTAGGATCCACTCATGGTGGGAAATCAGACTAGGTCCTCAGCAAAAGCCTTAGACTGTAGAAGAGTGACATGTTCAGCCAAAGGGTAATATGGCAAAACGCTGATCTTCAAAAAAGACAGAGAGGGTATTTGCCAGTCTTGGCTTTGTCCTGGATGGAAAAGGGGAAGAAGGTCTCTACTGATTATTTATTACCCAAAGCAGAACCTCACAGGTTTGCAACTGTGCAGTCTGTGTAGTCTGAAAAATTCCATGCTGAGCATTTAAAGCTAACCAATTTGGTAGTGCCCCCAGCCACCTAGTATAGGTTCATTCAGAGCCTATGTAGATGAAAACACTTTAACTCACATCTCAGATAATTTTAAGAAAGAATTTTTAAAAATCATAAACTCACATTTACAAATTGCAAAACATGCAGGGAAATAAACCACCACAAGAGAGACTATACAAAGACAATAAAGAATAAAATCAGGCTATAAAAATTCAGGTGTTGGAATTATTTATACAGAATTTTAAAAAATAGGCTTAACATGTTTGAAAAGAATGAGGGTATTTAATTATGTATGACTAAGAATAAGATACTATAATACAACTAAGCAGACTTGAAAAAGAACCAAATTATCTAGAAATAAAAATATAATAATTAGAAATTAAATATTGGTGTGTAGCTTATTCAGCAGATTAGACACAAATGAAGATAGAAAGAACCAGTAAGCAGGAAGATAGATCTAGGGGCATTATGCAGAATGCAGCACTGAGTAATAAAAGAGAGGGAAAATATGAAAGAAAGGTTAAGAGATATGGTCAATAGAATGAGAGTATCTATCTCGTATGTCTAATTGGAATTCCCAAGGAAATAATAGAGAAAAATAAAAAGTAATATTCAAAAGAATGTAAATAAAAATTTTCCAGAGTTGATAAAAGTGTCAAATTTAGGAATCCTAACAAATCCTAAGAAGGATAAACAAACAAACAAACAAAAAGATCTAGGTACTTTGTAATGACATTTCAGAATACTAAAGAGATAAATTGTCAAACTATGCCAGAAAAAAAAAGTCTTCAGAAACTACATAGAATGACAATTATACCATTGGTGTATTAGTCATGGTTCTCCAGAGAAATGGAACCAAAAGGATATATATTTATCTATTATAAGGAATTGACTCATGTTATTATGGAGGTTAAGAAGACCCATGATCTACAGTCAGCAAACTGGAGACTCAGGAGAGCTAATGGCAGAATTCTGTTCCAAGTCTGAAGGCCTGAGCAGCAGGAGAGCTTGTGATTTAAGTTCGAGTCTGAGTCTGAGTTCCATTCTGAGTCTGAGTCAGAGGCAAGAGAAGACCAATGTCCTAGTTTTAAGACAGAAAGAATAAATTCTGCCTTGCTCAGCCTTTTCTTTCATTCAGGCCTTCAGTGGACTGGCTGATGCCCCATCCACACTCGGGAGGGCAATCTGCTCTACTTGGTCCATTGATTCTAATATTCTCACAGACACACCCAGAACAATGTTTAAGTGAATACCTGGGCACCCAGTGGCCTGGTAAAGTTGACACATAAAATTAACCATCACAATCAGGAAACTTCTTAACAAAAATGGGAGAAAGTAAAATAGTATTGTGACATGTTTGTAGAAGATAACATAAACCTAGAGTAATATACCTTGCAAGAATGAAGATAAAATAGATCTTTTTGGACATAGAAAAAAAAAAACAATAGTCCACAAAGGAATTTCTAAAGGCTATACTCCAGGAGAAAGTATTCCACTTATCTCAGAATTACAACATACCAAAAAGAATGTTTTGTAAATATAATGGTATTATGGATATATAGAAGAATGTACTTCTTAAGAGATACATGCTAAAATAGTTAGATGTGAAGGATTATATTATCAGTAGCTTGTTTTCAAATGATTGAACTAAAATTGTGTGAGAGTATGTGTGTATGTTTGTGTGTGTTTAGAGAAAGAAGTTAAATATAGCAAACTTTTAACAGTTATTGAAATCAAGTGGAAGTTAAATATTCTTTCAATGTTTAATTTTGAAAATAAATATAAAATTTAAGGGAAGACACTATAACTTAAAGCCATTTATTTAATAGTCCTAGAATATAGTCATAAATATACTTTCCATGTTTTTTTTCCCCATGGTTGACAGTCTACTCATTGATATCTAGATTTTCTCTGTGAGTTTTCCAAGACCACCAGCAATAATAGTTCAGTGACCACATTAGAAGTTATACCCTTTGTTACAAATCAAGGAGTCGTATGTAAATGTGTCTGTTTCTGGAGTCTCTATTTTATTCTATTTTTTTTGGGGGGTCTATCTTTGAAGAATATCATACTATCTTAATAACTAATACTCTGAAATTAGTTTCATATTTGAAAGTATTAAGTCCTCAAGCTTTAAAATGAATCTTTATGTCTGCTAGTGTAAGTCTTTCTACCTTTTTCCTTCTTTTTTAAATAAGAAGCTATTCTTGGTCTTTTGCATTTAGCTATAAATTTTGTAATCAGCTTGTTACTCTTATTATGATGGATTTGCTTACAAAATTTCCCTTGTTAATAGCTTTTTAATGATTCTCCTTCATGTCTCTACTTTCAGACGATGCATCTTATATACACTTTTACTTTGTGACAAAAATTTGCATGGTTCCCCAGTGCTCACAGGAAGAAATACAATTCCTTTTTAATAGCATTCATTTTCTTTGTAACTTGGGTGCCAGTTATGACCATGGTCCAACTTATTTTTCCAACTCTATATGGTATTACATTCGATTACATCCAGATGTTTCCTTTTCCTTTATTTGGATCTTGCCTTTTATACTCCTATTTTAATGATTCATCTTACAATATTTTTCTGGGTTCTAAGACGTTTCATTTTTTTTCTACTTTTATAAATCCCTTCCAATATTAAGGTCCAATATGTGTTCTACAGCTTCTGTGACATCTCTCTTAATTGCCTCCAAATTCAATAACCATTTCCTGTCTATATTTTTATAGCATTTTTCATTTATACCATTTATTGAATATATCTTATGTTATTTTTACATTTTCTTTAATATGCATGTATTTCATTGTAAAATTAGATCACACACACTTTCAGAGTAAAGACCATGCATTATCCTTTTTTGTGTGTGTTTCCACTGTGTCCATTGCAGTGTTTAGTCTTATTTGGCACTATTCCTCCAGATTCTGGCCCTGAATGAAGGATATAGTAGATGTTAATAACAATCAGTTGAATGAAGACTGAATCTTTTTTCAACAGATATGTGGTGAAGTGTGATAGAAGGAGCAATGAATGAAGTGTCAGATGAAATGGGTTGTGGTCACATCTCTTTTACTTGTAATTGGATTACTCTAGCTAAACCATTTCATTTTTATGACCCTCAGTTTCCTCACCTTTAAAACAAATATAGTAATGACTTCCCCATAGTGCATAATCGCATGAGCTAATTCTTGTTAAAGTGCTTTAGAACAGTGTGTACTCAACACATGTTTAATACTATTTTCCATATATAAAAACTTCATTATAGAATATTGGAAAACAATAAGTTTAAAGGTCAGAGAAGAATATAAAACTAATTTATAACACTACCAAGAAAGAACTACTGTTAAAATTCTGGTATATTTTCCTTACCATATTTTCCTATGTATATGTTTTTTAAATTAGTATTATACGTATACTTTGATTTTGAACTTCTTTTTTTATTTTCTATGTCTGTTGAATATATTTTACATATCATTTTTCATTGTCTCTTTTTTCTATTCAACTTACATAATATTAAATATGGTAACAGAATTTTGTATTTTTACAAAAGGAATCTGTAAAAGTTAAATGCATTCATATAATTAATTTTACTTCAATTTACTTAATTGTAGGTTAATACCAATATACATAATTTTATGAACAAAAATATTTCAGTGGTTTGACTTCTCTGAAGTTAATTGCTATTTGGTTGAAAATTTTTTGCCTATATGACCCAGAAGTCCTCATATCAACTTTAAAATTTTTGCTACTGTGATTTTGATTGAATTTTGTGCTTGATGAAACACTAAAATAATTTCTTCTCCTGCAAAGGAAAATAAAGTATTGAAGAGAACGTAGAAAACAAATCAGAGCTTAAAAAAGCTCAATCATTTCCTCCTTTTCCTCAGTTGGAAGAAAAAAAAGAGATGAAAATTAAATTTCTTCATAAAGGGCTGATTCCAAATATGCCAAATATTTTTTCTTTAAATTAATAAAATAGAAGGAAAAAAAACCATTACTGGAACTTTTAAAGTTGTATACATTAAAAAAAAGCATCTTACCTACACATTGACTTTATCCAATTTAATTAAGAAAAGGTTCGTAAATGATTTCAGCCCTTATCCATGTTCCTTATTTTTGCCATTGCATTTGGCCTTTGGCTATGCATATTTTACATAGTCATTCTATATCCTGAAATGTTAACTTTCTAGAAAATTTTTATTTTTCAAAATCATTAAAAATTCAGAATTATATTGGCCTACAAAAGATTATATATAAGATGTAATACAATGATATAAAATGACTATAATCTAGCTTCAAAATATATACATGTGGTTTATGGTCATGCCACCCTGAAAGTGCCTGATCTCTTCTGATCTCGGAAGCTAAGCAGGATCGGGCCTGGTTAGTACTTGGATGGGAGACCACCTAGGAAGACTAGGTGCTGTAGACATTTAAGAAAAAAATATATATATATATGTATATATGTACATGTATATATATATATATATACACACACACACACGTAAGTTATGTACGTGATATACTTGTACATGTGAGCCCTCAAAAAATTCTAGAAGGATATGTACCAAAATTATAACACTGCTGTCACTAGATAATGGGATATAAGCCAGTTGTTTTTTTCTTCTTTATGCCTTTCAAAATTGTAATTTTTTCCAATAATGAGAATATATAATTTTCATATGCAAACAGAAATTCATTTTGAAAAAGAAAAATGGAACAGTAAGTGTTTCATTCAGTAAACAAATTTTATAGAATACCTACTAAATGAGTGCCAGGCACGGACTTTAGTGCTACTAATACATCAGTGAAGCAGTCTACAGAAACCTCTGTTTTTGTGGAACTTACATTCTAGTGGAAGAAGTGAGACAGTAAAAATAGTGTAATCATAATAAGTTACAATATGTGTTAAAAACTACTAAGTCTTAGGGGAAACGTGCAGCCAGGTAAGGGGGATCGGGAGCTACAGGAAGACATTATTTTAAATGGTGTGGTCAGGGCAAGCCTGACTGAGAAAGCAGAGTTCTCCCCCATATTTTGTGATCCTTCTTTCCTCACCATATATGTCATTATGTTCTTACTCTAGAGAACATCAATCTCCTTTTAACTATTAAAGAAACACTTCAACATAGTTAATTGCTGAAAGTATATGAAAGTTTCACCTTTAGGGAGAAACTCTGATGGACCGTGTAAGTGAGATGCGATCTTCTGTGACAGATGGCTTATCTGGAATATTTGATGCAAAAAGATAGCCAAGTTTGTGGTATTTGTGTGTGCATATGTGAAAGGGGTTGTAAATTATTTTTTTCTTAATGCTCTTTTTTTTTCCTGAACATCAAGTTTCTAGCAGTATCTCCATGTTAATCTCTTTTTGTCTTTTAACACAACATCAGAGGCTATCTCTAGAGCCACAACATCAGAATTTAACAGGATAATTGATGTTTATAATGATAATCTATTACAGTGCCTGTAAATCAATATGATTAATTTCTGAACAAACTTCATTTGCATGCTTGTTAACCAAGCACATTTATATCCATTAGTTTGCTTGATTCCAAGGTAGTAGAACAAGTAATATTAATCCTACTTTTGGTAAATGTGGAAATTTAATTAACAGAGAAGCCATGCTGGAAATCATAGGTGTATTGGAATTTAATGCAGGATTCACCTTCCGGAATGTTCACTTTTAGTCAACCAAACTTGACTTCTCCATATGGACTATTTAACAAGCATGAAGACTGGTTTAAGGGCCATCATCTCAAGGATGTGTTAATGTAGTTCAGCATTGTTATTGCTCAAAGTTCTGCTTCGAACTCTTCACTCAAAATACTTTTCTTCTGAATATATGTAAATCTAAATTATTTAAGAAGACTTTGAAAAGAATCTTAAGTTATATATTCTTAGTATAAAGAGATGAGTGATCAAAAGGGACATACAATATTTTTAATTATTATTTTTATTTTTCAATTACAGTTGATATAAAATATATTAGTTTCAGGTGTACAACATAGTGATTAGACATTTATATAACTCATTTATATACCCAACACCATAATTGTAACAACTATGTTTGGTGTTGGGACATACAAGTTTTAATTAAAAACAGTTTACTGTAAAATATAATGTTGTATTTTTTACCACAATTTTATTTTATTTTATTTTTTATTAAGTTTATTGGGGTAACATTGGTTAACACAATTATATAATTTTCAAGTATACATTATAATTTGACATCTATATATTCTATTGTGTGATTACTACCCAGAGTCCAATTTCCTTCAGCTACCGTATATTTGATCCCCTTTACCCACTTCACCCTCCCCAAGCCCCCCCATGTTTGACTCCCTTTACCCTGTCTACCTCTTCCCTCCTCCTCCAACCCCCTACCCTCTGGTAACCACTAGGCCATTGTCCATGTCCCTGGGTCTCTGTTTGTCTTATTCATTTGTTGGTCTTAGGTTTATATCCCACATATAAGTGATATCATGTGATTTTCAACTTTTTCACTCTGGCTTATTTCATTTAGCATGATTATCACAAAGGTCCATCCATGTTGTCGCAAATGTCAATATTTCATCTCTTCTTATGGCTGAGTAATATTCCATTGTATATATGTACCACACCTTCTTTAGACAATCATCAATCGCAGGACACTTCAGTTACTTCCATGTCCTGGCTACTGTGAATAATGCTACTATGAACATCGGTGTACAAATATCTTATTGGATATGGGTTTTCAAGTCTTTGGGGTAAATACCCAGTAGAGGGATTGCTGAATCATATGGTAGATCAATACTTAGTTTTTTGAGGAACTTCCACACTGTTTTCCATAGTGGCTGTATCAATTTGCAGTCTCACCAGCAGTGTATGAGGGTTTCTTTTTCTTTTTCTTCGTATCCTCTACCATATTTGTTATTACTTGTTCTGTTGAGTATAGCTATTTTAACAGATGTGAGATGTTATCTCATTATGTTTTTGATTTGCATTTCCCTAATAGCTAGTGATGTTTAGCATCTTTTCATATATTTATTGGCCATTTGTATGTCTTCTAGGGAGAAGTATCTGTTCACGTCCTCTGCCCATTTTTTGATTGGATCGTTTGTCTTTTTGTTGTTATTGAGTCGTATAAGTTCTTCGTATATTTTGGATATTAGACCCTTATCGGAGGCGTAGCTTGCGAATATATTTTCCCATTTAGATGATTGTCTCTTTACCTTGTTGACGATTTCTTTTGCTGAGCAGAAGCTTTTTAGTTTGATGTAGTCCCATACATTTATTTTTGCTTTTACTTCCCTTGCCTTAGAGGTCAATTTCATAAAATCCTCTTTAAGTCCAAGGTTCTTGAGTTTAGTTCCTATGTTTTCTTCTATGCATATTATTGATTCTGGTCTTATATTCAGGTCCTTAGTCCATTTTGAGTTAATTTTGGTGTGTGGTGATAGACAACAGTCTAGTTTTATTCTTTTGTAGGTGGCTTTCCAATTTTCCTATTTACTGAAGAGAATTTCTTTTCTCCATTGTATATTTCTGGCTTTTCTTGTCGAAAATTATTTGCGCATATAAATATGGGTTTACTTCTGGACTCTCAATTCTGTTCCACTGGTCCATGTGTCTGTTTTGCTGCCAATACCATGCTGTTTTGATTACTGTTGCTTTGTAGTATAATTTGAAGTCAGGCAGAGTGATTCCTCCAGCCTCATTCTTTTTTTTAGAATGGCTTTGGCAATTCGAGGTCTTTTGTGCTTCCTTACAAATCTGATGATTTTTTGTTCTATTTCTCTAAAAAATGCTGATGGGATTTCGATGGGGATTGTATTAAATCTCTCTAATGCTTTAGGTAATGTGATCATTTTAACTATGTGATTCTTCCAATCCAAGAACACGGAATATCTTTCCATTTCTTTGTATCTTCTTCAATTTCTTTTAATAGGGTCTTTTAGTTTTCATTATATAGGTCCTTCACATGTTTTGTTAAATTTATTACTAGGTATTTTATTCTTTTTGTTGCAATTGCAAAAGGAATTATTTTTTCCGCTTCTTTTTCTGACACTTCATTATTAGAGTATAGGAACACTATATATTTTTGAACATCGATTTTGTATCCAGAGACTTTACTGTATTCGCTTAATATTTCTAGCAGTATTCTTGTGGAGTCTTTAGGGTTTTCTGTATAGAGAATCATGTCATCCACAAATAGTAACAGTTTGACTTCTTTGTTTCCTATTTGGATGCCTTTTACATCTTTCTCTTGCCTGATTGCACTTGCTAAGACCCTCAATGTTATATTGAATAAGAGTGGCAATAGTGGACAGCTGTCCCTTGTTCCTGATCTTAGATGAAAGGTTTTTAGTTTTTCACCATTACGTATAATGTTGGCTGAGGGTTTATCATAGATGGCCTTTATAATGTTAAGGTACTTTTCTTCCATATCGATTTTATTAAATGTTTTGATCATAAATGGATGCTTTATCTTGTCAAAGGCTTTTTCTGCATCTATTTATATGATCATATGATTCTTATTTTTTAATTTGTTTATGTGATGTATTGCATTAATTGATTTGCATATGTCAAACCATCCTTGTGCCCCTGGGATGAAGCCCGTTTGATCGTGGTATGTAATCTTTTTAATATGTTGCTGTATTCGGTTCACCAGTATCTTATTTAGGACTTTTGCATCTGTGTTCATGAGAAATAGTTTTCTGTGTTATCTTTATCAGGTTTTGGTATCAGAGTAATATTGGCCTCATAAAATGAGTTGGGAAGTATCGCCTCCTCTTCAATTTTTTGGAAGAGTTTGAGGAGAGTAGGTATTAAATCTTCTTTAAATGTATGGTAGAATTCACTGGTGAAGACATCTGGTCCTGGACTTTCACTTTTTGGTAGGTTTTTGATGATTGTTTCAATTTCCATACTGCTGATCAGTCTATTTAGATTTTCCAGATCTTCTTGATTCAGTATAGGAAGACTGGCATTTTCCTACGTACTGGTCCATTTCTTCTAGGTTATTAAATTTGGTGCTATATACTTTTTCATAACATTCTTGCATGACCCTTTGTATTTCTATGATGTCAGTTGTAATTTCCCCTCTTTCATCCCTGATTTTGTTTATTTGTGTCCTTTCTCTTTTTTCTTTAGTAAGTCTAGCCAGGGTTTTGTCAATTTTATTAACCTTCTCAAAGAACCAGCTCTTGGTTGCATTTATTTTTTCTATCTTTTTTGGTTTTCAATTTCATTTATTTCTGCTTTAATTTTGATGATTTCTTTCCTTCTGCTGACTTTAGGCTTCATTTATTCTTCCTTTTCTAGTTTTTTAAGATGAAGCGTTAGGTTGTTTATTTGGGCTCATTCTTGTTTTTGAAGATAGGCCTGTAATAATATGAGTTTTCCTCTTATGACCACTTTTGCCATGTCTCAAAAGTTTTGTTATGTTGTAGTATCATTATCATTTGTTTCTATGTATCTTTTGATCTCTCTTTTTATTTCTTCCCTGACCCAGTTATTCTACAATAGCATGTTGTTTAATCTCTATGTATTTGTGGTTCTTCCTGATTTCTTTTTTGCAGTTGATCTCTAGTTTCAAAGCATTATGATCAGAGGATATGGTTGATATGATTTCAACCCTCTTATATTTGTCAAGACTATCTTTGTGTCCTAGTGTGTGGTTGATGCTTGAGAATGTTCCATGTGCACTAGAGAGGAATGTATAAGCAGCTGTTTTGGAATGGAAGGCTCTGTATATATCAATTATGTCCATTTGTTCTAATGTGTCATTTAAGGATGTTATTTCCTTATTGATTTTCTGTTTGGATGATTTGTCCATATCTGACAGTGGGGTATTTAGGTTCCCTACTATGATAGTGTTTTGGTCTGTATCTCTCTTTAGTTCTGTTAGTAATTGCTTTACATATTTCAGGGCTCCCTGATTGGGAGCATAGCTATTAATAAGTGTTATGTCTTCTTGGTGCATGATTCCCTTTATCATTATGAAGTGTCCCTCAGTATCTATCTTTACCTTTTTTATTTTGAAGTCTATTTCATCTGATATTAGTACTGTTACTCCCGCTTTTCTCTGAATGCCATTTGCTTGAAATATCATTTTCCACCCTTTCACTTTGAATCTATATTTGTCTTTGGAACTGAGATGTGTCTCCTGGAGGCAACATATGGTAGGGTTTTGTTTTTTTTGATCCAATCCGCAACTCTGTGCCTTTTTATTGGTGAGTTCAATCCATTTACATTTAGAGTAATTATTGAAATATGAGGTCTTCTTATAGCCATTTTATCTCTTGCTTTCTGGTAGCTCGGTGTTTCCATTGCTTCCTTGTCCTTGTGTTTTTGTTTTTTATTTTGGTTGGCTTTTGTGGGTTTCCCTCTGGTTCTTCTTGTTTTATGTTATATACTTCAGTTGTGAATCTTTGGTGTATGGTTACCGTTACGAATATGAAAAGGAAAGTTATTAATATATATATATATATATATATATATATATATATATATATACAGTCATCCATTTTCTTCTTCATGTGTCTTATCTCCATTCTTCTTTGTGAATTTGGATCTTTGAATCCTCCCCTTTTCAGTCATCGTTATCTCAGTTTGTCCCTTTTCATGCTGAACATTCATTATAATCTTGCTATAGCAATTCTTTTTTTATTATTTAAGCTTATAATGCCCTGTTCTTAGTAAGGATTGCACTCCTCTGGTTCTATTGCATGATAGTCACTTAACTCCTAATTATGTATTTTTTCTTTTTTTTTTTTTGTCATTTTGGTTTAGGTGAGTTGACCCCTTTCAGTATTTTCCATAGTGCAGGCATCGTAGTGGAGAATTTCCTCAATTTTAGTATGTCTGGAAAGGTCTTAATTTCTCATTCATATCTAAAAGAGAGCTTAGATGGATACAGTATTCTAGGCAAATATTTAAACTATTTCACTTAATAGTTTAAATATTTGATTCCATTCCTTTCTGGCTTGTAAGGTCTGTGCTGAGAAGTCCAATGATAATCTAATGGTTTTTCTTTATAAGTGACTGTTTTCTTCTCCCTGGCTGCCCTGAGAATTCTATCTTTGTCATTGATTTCTAATAACTTCAATACAATGTGTCTTGGTGAAGGCCTTTTTGGGTTGAGATAATTGGGTGTTCTATTGACTTCTTGAATTCCAAGCTCTAGCTCATTCCTTACATTTGGGAAATTCTTGTCCACTATTTGTCCAAAAACGCTTTCTAATCCTGCTCCTTTTCCTCACCTTTGGTAATGCCTATTACCCTTATATTTCCTCTCCTGATAGCATCAGCTAGTTCTTGTATTTCTCTTTCATTATTTTTTATTCTTCAGTTTCTCTCTTCTTCCTTCTGATTTATTTCTAGATTTCTGTCTTTGATATCACTGATCCTTTCCTCCATTTGGTTGACCCTATTTCCCAAGCTTAATATTTCATTTTTCAACTCTTGAAGTGTGTGTGTGTGTGTGTGTGTGTGTGTGTGTGTGTGTATTTTAATCTCCAGAACATCTATTCAATTCTCTTTGAGGGTTTCAGTTTTCTTGCTCTGATCATCTAGTTGTTTTTTCAATTCCTGAAATTGTTGATATGACTCATTTTGGAACTCTTCTGTTTTTTCGGAAGTACTATCCTGAATTCTGTCATTTAAGTCGAATATTTCTATGTCTGTAAGCTTATTTTCTGGAGATTTCTCTCTTTCTTTCTGAGATGCCTTGTTCCCTTGGTTGTTCATGGTGTTTAATGGACCATTTCTCCACCTGGGCATTAATGGAAGTGTATTCTGTTGTTTTTCCAGAAAAAAAGATTTATTATATAAAGGTCTCTCTTTAGCCTGTTGCAAAGAAGGCACTTTTCTTTTGGTTTTCAGTAGGTGGCATCTAAGCCTCTTGGATCCCTGCTTTATATAAAGCCTAAATAATACCTTTTTAATTTTCTTGTAGTTATTTAATCACACTCGCTACCCTCAGTTTCAGTCACTGTCAGTGTCAGCAACAGTCTCGGCAATGTTAGCTCAGATTTCCCTGGGGCTCTGCAGTGTTCTGTCTTGGAGGGTTTTGGGGGGAGGGACCTTCTGGGTTGGGAATGGGGGCTGCAGCTCAGCCTCGGTTTTACAACTGGGGCTGGTAAAAATCAACTGTTATTTCTCTGTGGTCCCGGCCCGCTTCTCTGCTTTCTGCCCTGCTGACTGGGCCCTACTGCCGGCTGCGTAGAACACACAGCACTTTCAGAAAGGGCTGTTCAGGGAAGTTACTGCACCTTCACCTCTCCTCCTCCTTCTCCAGAGATCTCCAGAGGCTGTGAGAGGCAGCTTCTTTATTTCTCCCAGTCCACCAGCCGACACCCAGGGTTCTGACCTGTGGTAGCTCTTATGCACAGATCCCACACTCTCACGTGCTGATGTGAGGTTTGGGTGTTTTTTGTTCAGTATTAGATGTTCAGCTTATTGTTGTTTCGAGGGGAGAGATCTGAGGACTCCTCACTCCACCATGTTTCCCAGAATCTCCCTAATGTTGTCTTTTAAAAACAGTATTATTCTACCAATATATTATATGTGAGTATAAAGTTAGTTGCACTGATAGAGTCACAAAAATATTTTGAGAGGTGGAATAAACATGTAGCTTTCTAAAGTAATTACTTTGATGGATTTATGTGTTTAAAATTTTGTTTGTTAGTAAAATTAGTTCTATTGTTTTGTATCACACTGCACTTTTCCTTTTGAAAACAGATGAGCATATATGTTATAAAAGTTTCCTGAAATAAAAGCATGCAATTTAAAGTGTCTATGCTTAAGCCATTGCTTTAAATTACCTTTAAGTTGAAAGATTAATTACAGGGCTCTTTTGTTGTAGGTGTATCACTTACAATAATCATCATAGGCAAAGAAAATAAGCTCAGAGAAAAAGGATTTTATTTTTCCCTTTGTTGAGGATGAAAATGGCAAAGGAGATTAGTTGAATACGTTAAAACTATAGGATTTGTTTTATTTAAAGTGTTAAAGGATTGCATATTGTACAGGGGAAAGCTGATGAATTGCATGTAACTGACTAGGTGACAAGTCTGTTTGCAGTTTAATGTTCATGGCTCCAGAGAGGGCCAGTGCCCTGGGTGAGGGTGGTTCTGTAAGAGTTTTTGCAGTAACTACCACTTTGCATATGACAATTAATGTCATGTATACCTGCAAGGCATTGTATTTGCCACTAGTCTATAGCCTATCTCTAAAGCTATTTCGGTGTGAACATAAAATTCATGTTAACATTTAATAATTAAACTTTCAGTTTTTATTAAGGATATTAATAATTAAAAGTATTTTTACTGACTGTGTTTGCCTGTTTATAATTTATAGGAATCAGGTATTAATTTGTCGAACAAGCTTAAAAGGAGTCTGGAGGCATTGATAGAAATAAATGATAGATATTTATTTTTAGAGTTTGCAAACTGGAAACATAGCTAGGTAAGAACCCAGAACTGTTCTAAAGAAGAAAGGAAATTTAAAAGTTCTTAGAGTAAAATTATATTCTTGACACAACCAGGACGTGGAAACAACCAAAGTGTTCTATGATAGATGATTGGATAAGGAAGCTGTGGTACAGCCATAAGAAGAGATGAAATACTGCTACTTGCAACAACCTGGATAGACCTTGAGATAATCATGCTAAGCTAAATAAGCCATACAGAAAAATTTGAAAACCACATGATGTCACTTATATGTAGGATATAAACCTAAAAGCAACAAATGAACAAGACAAACAGAGACTCACAGACATGGATAATAGACTAGTGGTTACCAGAGGGTATGGAGGGGAAGGGAGGGAGGTAGATGGGGTAAAAGGGGTCAAATAAGTAAAATTAGAAGTTACGTAAGTTACATCAAGTGAATTAAAAAACATTCTTTTTAAATTACATCCTTGAAAATAATCAGTCCTGCATTCTTAGCCCCTAGTATTAGTCCATGATGGTTATTAGTCAGATGTCAAGCAGTCAGAATGACGAATGCCAGGGGTTGCAGAAGAAGGGTGCTAGGAGGTCTGGTCATGTCCAGGAGGTCTGGTCATGTCCCGGTGATCTGAATAATAGATGTCAGGTGGATGTATATGTGATTCCCTCAAGGAGCAATCAGAGCATTACCTGGAGGTTCCTATGTGTATCCAGGCATTGACGCAGGACTGGAAAGTCCAAAAAAGTTTAAGTTTCCAGATGAGGCAGAACAAGAATGGAGTCTTTCCTCATGCCTCTACCTTCATAATATTCATCTTAGCAGCTTAGTTGAAACGACTCTATTTTATCTTCACTCTTTCCTCAGGTTCAACATTTATTAATTAAATTTGTTAGGCAACTATGTTCTAGTCCATGTACCAGGCAGAAGGATAAAAAACCATATCTACTGTGACCACACTGGTGAGAGTTAACTTCCCCTTCTCTCCTTCCTACTGACGTCGTCAAAAGTCACTTGGCATTTTAAAACCATGGTCTCATCAAAAAAGGAACCGACTTCTCAGGCCTTGCATTTAAAACCCCCTGCACAGACAGGCTGTGTTCATTCTGAGATGGGAGGGGTGCAAGCAGGCCATATGAACCTCAAAATTATTATCATTTTCTCACTAATTTAAAATCATTTCTTGGGCTTTTGTGAGCTTGGAGAGTCTTTGTGTCCCTTTTGAAATCTAGGAACAGTTTGGGTCCAAAACACTTAGAAAAGAGCAAAGGTAAGGAGTAGGTGACTGAGAGCAGTCTCTCACTGCAATTTTGTTGACACTTTCTCCAGACCCCACAGAATGCTGTGTTCCTGGGTGGCCCTGTCCCATTTTCTCCCTCATTTGTGCTCATTCTCAGTGCATGTGGGGAGGTGCCTGGCATGCAGCCTTCCTAGCTCTCCAGGTGTGGCAGTGGAAGTCCTGTGGCAAATCCCACAGTACTGCTAGCATGATGTTTTGCACAGAGTTAATGTTAAATACTTTTTAAATTGAATCCAAATACTTTCTTAATTAAGCTCCAGTAACTCAATAAAATAAGAACACAATGATATTTGAGTCACTGATTGAAAGGATACTGTGAGAAATAAATCAGAATGAAGAGGTCGAAGCAAGGCTTAAGATAATAAGAAACAAAAAAAAAGAATGAGAATGGTTCCTTCTAATCCATGCTAAATCCTCTCAATTCTGATCACTCAGAAAGATAGAAATAAAAAGGTGGGAGGTGAAAGGACAAAACTATGTAAGATGTAACACTGCTGTAACTTATAACCACTTAGAATTATGGTCATCTAAAGGAGAACTGAAAATATCACTGTGCCCTAGATACTATTCACTGTACATAACACACACACACACACACACACACACACACACACACTCAAATATAATGTACCGATAAATAGGGAAACCTGTTTTGGAGAGGAGCAGGGGGAGTTGTGGAAATGGCAGAAAGATACTGCCTGAATATAGAAAAGACTTAGACACAAATTGGCTGTGCTATGTGGGGAAGGTTGGACTGTATGATTCTTTCAAATTTAAAATCCTGAAATAATGGAAAAAGTTTAATTGTCTTTTGGGGAAGCTACAAGGGGCCAGGAAGCCCAATGACAAACTAACTCCCCAAAATCCTTTATGGAGTGTGTTATTAAGTTTCTCAGAAAACTGGAGAGTACAATAACCAGTTAAATGTGACTTCCACATACACTCTAGGGGGTTACATGGTTTAATGCAGTTAATCTTTTTCTTATCTTTATCCACATCAGTTAATATTGTTATTCTAAATGGCCATATCTTCATACAGCAAGTATCACTGTGCTGGACAAATATTCGGATTTGTTCATTACTTTACCTGGAAGATTATGGGAAAATCAATTGGCTTTATATTTTGAATTTCACAAGTTTAAACTGTGAACATTTTTCTGTGGCAAAAATAGCTTTCATGTGCCTACCAATTATATGTTGAAAGGTTTGTTTAAATCAATATCAAGTAAGAACCTAAGCATAAAAAAAAATGTGTGTCAACAGACAAAAGGTAGAATTTTCTTTGGCTTATATTGAGGCACAGAAACACCATATGTGGGTTCTCTAAATAAAACAATATAATTTTTATACATGTGTACACATTCCATGTAAGCTCTGTTTAGCCTAAAATGATCTTGATACTTAGGTGCATAGGTGATGTGTTAAAGAATTCACATTTTAGAGGTAGATACTTTTACTTAATTTTCAAAGAATAGGATTTGAGTTCAAGGTAACTTAAAAGGTAACTGAAAAAAATCAGAATATGTGCAATCTCATCAAATTGTGGATTCCTCCTTGTAGTTTGTGGGCCAAGCACAGGGGCTGACAATAATTTAGTAGGAACAAGGTAAATATTGACCGGATAAATAAATAATTATTCGTTTCTGTTGGTTCACATTAAGAGGCAATTGTTATAGTTCTTTTGTCTTGTTTGAGAAAAGTTTATATGTTCCAGACAGAAAATACAAAATAACGATATATAGGCAGAGAACTAAAGAAATCTAGCATAAGATATGAAGATACTGAAAGCCATAGAGAAACAGATGAGGCATTTGGTTATCAGCTGAGAGCAGAGTATATCTCTCTCTTTATCTGACCTGTGACCAGTAAAAGCACTGACTTTCCAAAATGTATGTTCTTCCTTTTTTATTTTTACTCTAAGTGTTTTTTCTTTCTTTCTTTCTTTTTTTCCAGATAGCTTGACCCATACTTCCAGAGAACTGATATAGTGGGTAAGAAGTTTATTTCAAATCCTACATGCAGAATGGGGAGTGGTTTTACTGTGGGAGATGGAGCCAGAAGTTAGAAAAGAAGGTATTCACTTCCTTGCAGGCTCAGCTTCAAGTGAGGAAGCTTGAGTCAGTTGGGGTGGGGGGGTGGGAGGGGGGAAGAGGTTGCAAAAACTTCTGTTTCTATGTATGTTTATAACATACTAACATACTCTCTTCTTGGCAGGCTCTTTTGAGTCCACTGAGAGCTGATCGTTGATTTTTTTTTTTACGGTTTTTTAGCTTAAACATCTTTGTCCTCTTCAGCGGTGCTAATGTTGCATTTTCAGTGTTTCAGAGACTGCAAAGATGCTGGCATGTGTGTGTATATATGATTATGTATTAGTCTTTTAATGGCATCCTGAAAAATTGTTTATTTTCAGTTGCGATGGAAGTGTATCCCAGGCCTCTAAATCGCATAATGTTGTTGTAGGCATGCAAGGACTTATGCAAAATTTCCAAATGTTCAAATGGTTTCAGCTTCTGTAAGCAGCCACAGTTGATAAAGCAGAACTCATCCAGATTTCTCTGCTAAAAGAAAAAGGAAGAGATGCTAGTGAGTCAGCTGCCTTGGTTAGCAAACATAAACATAATTAGCTTTTTAAGCCTAGAAAATGAAAAGAACCAGTAAGTTAATCTCTTTTGTTTTTCTTAGCAGTGTTTCCTCATCTGTCTATAGGTTATATATTTTTTAAATGTCACAAAGCATTTGAAGAGAGCAATTCTCATATATATCATTCCTTTAATAAATGAAGCATAGACAATTATTGTTATACAGGATAATAATGACAAGTAAAATGGCTATTTGGAGGACATAGGGACTTTCATTTATAGATATGCTATTTTGGGTTAAATTATCAAAATGTTATTTTTTAGAGCCTTTCTGTGCTAGAATGTCTGAGGATTCATAATTTTGCTAGGTGAATATGTTTTAATTCTTTCAAATTACAAAAGTAATATATGCTTATTATTACAAGTTAAAATATGTAAGGAGGAGCAAAAAATGGTTAATACTCTCCTTGTTCTCTTTTACATTCCCAACAAAGATTTTTGTTCTTTTTACAAAGTTGAAATCGCATTATATTTGTTACTTTTTCTCCTCCCCCCCCCCACTATAAATATTACTTTTTAAACTTGCTGTATTTCACAATGTGTCATGGATACATCTCCATAGGTGGATCTAACTAGATTTGACACATTATTTACAATTGCTGTATAATATTCTATAACATACATAGCTATTCAATCATTTTTTATAGGCTTACAGATAATTTCCAATGCTGAGATAAACCTCCTTGCCAGGGAATTAAAAGAGCCCAGTTAAGAATCACCCTGTTGGTATTATATATCATAAAAGAAAGAAAGAAAGGAAGAAAGAAAGGAAGGGAAGGGAAAGGAAGGGAATAAAGAGAGAGAGAGGGAGAGGGAGAGGGAGAGGGAGAGGGAGAGGGAGAGGGAGAGGGAGAGGGAGAGAGAGAAAGAACGAATCACTCTGTGGGTTCAGATGCTCCCGCTAGCCATCTCTAAGTCGCCAACACATTCCGTAATGAATGTAGAAAGCTTTCTCTCCCCATGGCCCTGTGAGGCTGAGCTGGATAAATTGTCTCTCTCCTGGTGGAGCATAACATCTCGGTCACTCAGTGTCAGTGCAGGCTCTGTAAGGAAGAGGGTGCCAAGTTGAGAAATGACTAAGTAAATAAAACTCCATAGTAAAGCAGCCTGTTTCTTGGCCTCCCTATGTATCCAGTTCTGTTTTTCATCTTTAAGTGGTAGTTAATGAGTATAACTTTGGCAAACTTTTAGTTTTGCGAAAAGCTTTTTTTCTAACATCAGTAGAAAAGAACTAATTTAGAATATGCCTAAAGTCATAATATAAAGGCAAAAGCAAAAACTTCCAAAATAGCAGCCAGCAGCAAAGAATCCTTGAAATAAACATGGATCCCAGAATTTCTTCTTCTAAATTGATGGCCTACTCAACGGGCCACTTTTTGGAAGTTTTCTTTTAATACACAAATACCCCAAACTCCTTTGACATATCCCATCTTGCTAAAAAAGAAAAAGTTTATCCATTTTGTTTAACATAAAATATATAGCATTTAATTATTTACCTTAATATTTTTATACTTATCATTATCTTCAATTTTAAGATTTTGGACTATCAGACCAGTAATAATCAAGATATTCGTGGAGCCGCTCCTCCATGCTTAGCATAGTTAACTTATTTGTAGTTACATAGGAAGATGCTTCACAGAAATAAACACTTGATCATGGCCATGGCTTCTGATGTGATATTTATTGTCTGAGGACAGAGCGGAGGCCTGCAAATGGGGTACATTTCCAAACCGATATAAGTACTTCTTACAAGCTAGAAATCTCACAAGTAGAGAAGACATCTTTTATTGAAATTTATGTATCATGGAGGTGCTCATAGATAACCAAACATTCATTATACATATATTTAGATATAGATAGGTAGGTAGATAGATGGATAGATAGTAGACAGATAATTTCCCCCTATTTAAAAAGTAATGAAGGACAGAATCTAAAGTAGCTATTATATGGTTTATATACATATCACAGAGATTTGGAAAGTTAATTTTGTGGTAATCCATGTCATCTTGCTTTCAAAGTGAACTGAAACTGGATTTGCAAACTTGCTTGATAAATTAGCAGCTGAACACCTTTAAATACATCACTTAACCTCTCTAATCCCTAACTTCCACACCCACATAGTGAGTGTTGTTTCTCACTACCTCATAGGATTAGTAGGAAGTTTAAATGAGATAATAGATATGAGAATGTTCATGCCGTATTTAATAAACGCTGCTTTTCCCCTTAGAAAACTCAAGAGGTCTTCCAGTAGAAAGATATTTCTTGTTTGGATTAAAGGGGTACATAAGAGAATGGTAGAGAAAATAAAACTTAATAAGACATGTACAAAAATGCCAATAACCAACCATATGGTTTCATAGTTACAAAGAGTTTATATATCCTTTATCTCACTGATTCTTCACAAGAATGCTGTGAATCAGTCAGATTATTTTTATACCCATTATATAGGAGAGTAACCATGACTCAGAGAAATTAAATGGATTAACCAATTATCATCCTGCAAGACTATGAGAATTTGTTGTTGTTGTTGTTGTTGCTGTTGTTTTGACTAATATAACCCAGTGCTCTTTAGTTACTCTATGCTGTCTGCCAATGCCAGATATTTGGCAAATACTAAGAAGTTATAAGTCTAATTGATTCCAAAATTGTGTCTAAAACTGTAGCATTTTTCTCAAATTTTCCATGATTCCTAGAAAGCTGAAAATATCTAGAGAAGTAGCCTAGACTACTCCTGGCCTCCTGTGGGCCACATTAAGTTCAATGTGCATGTCTTGGGTTCTATGGGCCAAAGAGTTGCATTTCTAATATCAAATGCACCATGCTTTGTGACTATTTCTCTTCATTTTTAGCATTTCGTGAATTGTAGGTAACTTATTGGAAAAGGATCCCTTTCAACTAAAGTGAGAAGTTTGATTTGCTTTGTATAGGCCAAGTTTCATGTATTTCTGCCCCCAAGAGCCACCAGTCATGATCATTTTCTTACCTTGGTTGACACTCAGCACATTCTATACCGTGATATTATCTATCTTTGCATGTATTCCTTTTTCTCTCCTTCGAGAGTGCAAGTCCCCTAAATATGAAGAGTATATCGTTCCTCTGAACTCTCAATGCCCAGCTGAGAGCCTACCACTTAATAAGTTCTCAGAAATACTTGCTTCTGTTCCTGCTGCTTTTGAGATACTTTTCAGTGTTGACTTCTTAGGAAAGAGTCATTAAAAGACATATGAAAGAGGGTTAGCCTTAGGATAAGCAATATCTGCTACCTCCCTCTTTGTATAGTGAATGAGCTCTTGAGAATCCTTTCATAGAGACAGATAATTGCTAGAAAGATAAAGCTTTCTTAGGAAAGCACTAGTAATGACCATGTCCACTGGAAGGTAACAAAAGATAAAACAGGTCCTGCTCTCCCCGACATGAACATGCAGTATTGAAAATTAGGTCTGAGATGAGAACAGATAGAAATACACAGCTGTCACTGGGGGAAAAAAGCCTTTAAGATCAAGTTGAATTTCTTATTTCTCAGGAGTAGCAACAGTATGTGTTTTGTTTGGTCTCCACAAATTACAGCGATTTGGTTTCAGCCTGAACAAGTACCACAAGCAAATACTGGCAGGCAGAGCCTCTAAGGCAGTGGCCAAACAAGTCAGTTTTCATTTTCTTCCAAACCCTCATTTGTCTGATCCATTCATAGAAAAACAGAACAAAAGGCAAGAGATTACTGCACCCTAAAGCATCTAAATGGCTCTTTTGGCTCAGGGGTTATTTATAGCAATCTGGCTCACACTGAGAACTTCCTGTTCTATTCAGCTAATGTGAGAATGTGCAAATGAAAACTTCAGGACTATAACGTAGATGGTAGACGTGGATGCAGGGTGGGATCAATGATTAGGTTCTCGAGCCTGTTTTATTTTTGATCAAGCCATGCCTTTCAGACACCATTGTGAGCACCTACCTCAGAATAGATTTATCCTCTTCTTCGTGTGTACATTCTATTTGCAGATGTTGCTATGAGGACAGATTCATCAGAAATGACTGATGTGGAGCCTATGGGCAACGATTTTGCATCTTCAGCAAGGGCTGGCCGCCGGAATGCCATTGTAGACATCCAGGATTCAGCTGTGACAGGTGAAACTTCAGAGTTGCCCCTCAAACTGGAGGCCCTCTCCGTAAAGGAAGGTAACGGTACGATCCTCTTAAAATCAGCAGCAGCACTTCTCTCTTCCTAATCAATCCTTTCTCTGGAACAATCTTCCTTTTTTTAATAAATGCTTTTTTTTTTTTTTTTTCTCACCAGTTACTAAAACCTCTCAGCTTTTATTTAAGGCTAAATAGATTTTTCAGGCTTTCTGAAAGTGGAAAATTGTACTTTTTTATCTCATGGTGTGTACATGGAAAATGAACATTTATAAATTCACTGGATACACAGTGCTAGTGATTGGGAATAAAAGGTGAACAAATATGGTCTTTTCCCTCAATGAGCTTACAAAATTTATTGAGAAGTATTCAGAGATGAAATAATTTTCCTTCTGTCATCTATTGACAAATCACTTTGGGAACTTCTGCTTCACTGCAGTATTCTATAAGACTATTCCTCTAAGAATAAGTTTATTATCAACTAGAGATAAAATCTTTAAGGAATTTGTATAAAAGGTGATCATTCTTCAACCAGTAGAAAAGTTGAATTAAGAAAAAGAACAACTATCAAACCAATATAGGAAAATTTTGGTTCTCTCTCCCCATTTCTTACATAGTTCTTCCAGAATTTAGTCATCTGATAATAAATACAATGATATTTTTAACAAAGCTTTTAAAAATCCCTTCATTTAAAACCATTCATAGATGTTAAAGATAATTTTAGTTCCAAGTGATTGCTAAAATATTTGTGCCTTGTGCCTTATTTTAGATGTCAAGATGGACTCCAGTGCGTGTGTAGAAATTTATTTCTAGTGTCAATGAGGCAATAGAAAGCTAGAAGCTTCTGCACACCTTCCATATTCATGGGAGCCCCAGAAGAGGGCTATTGGTTCTTTGCCTCAGGAGGTTATTTATTACCTGGTAAAGTTACAAATATTCCTGGTTTGATCCCTGTGAAATACATGTAACCTCGTTAGGCCAGAGGCTGTGGTCAGATCCTGGAGTTCCATAGTTACACCACCTTTTTCCAAAGGTCATTGAATTTCTCATATGAGACACTACAAGTAAAAGTAAAAATGTATACACATAAACTATTATATGGTGAAATAAAGATGGAAGAAATAAAAAGAAAAGAAATAAAAATGCACATAATGTTTTTGACCTTTTAAGTTTGAAAATGTCATATATTAGCCTCCCATTATGTGAAGGATATACATTCCAAGACCCGCAGTGAATGCCTGAAACTATATAACCTATATATACCATTTTTCCCTAGCATACATACCTGTGACAGAATTTAATTTATAAATTAGGCACAGTAGGATATCAACAACAACAATAATAAAATAGGACGGTTACAACAATATACTGTGACAAAAGTTATGTGAATGGATTTGGGGCTATTTTAAGTAAAATAAAGGTTGCTTGAACACACACCCTGTGATAAAGCAACAGTCGATGTGATGACCAAGAAAACTACTATGTAACTAACGGGCAAGGAGTGTGTATAGCATGGAGACGCTAGACTAAGGTGTGATTCATGTCCCAGGTGCAAGGAGTAGGATAGCATGAGATTTCATCACACTACTCAGGACAACATGCAATTTAAAACTTATGGAATTTTTCCACTTAATATTTTTATACCATGGTTAACTACACACAAGTGAAACCACAGAAGGTGAAACCACAGGTAATGGGGGGGAGGGGGCTAGCATATGATTATCAGAACATGATGTAGCTGTTGAAGAATCTTCCTCAACTAGTGAGGTAGAGAAGTTACTTGTTAATATAAAAGGCTGAATTAAAGTTTATATACCTAAATACACACAAAACCTTAATACTTGTTGACGTTACTTAGTTAAGGAAAAGAACAAATACACTGTAGGAGAGTTAGTAGTCTTCACCATTTTATTTTGGTCACTAGAGAAACTATTATCTGTTACTCTTTTATATGATCCTTTAAATCATTTGGAAATAAATATATTAAAGAATAAACAAAAGGAAATATGTTTTTAAAGGTAGATGGCATAGACAATGTTTTATTAAGCTATAAATAAGTAGATTTAAGGCTTATTATTATTCATTAGCTAAGTGCAAATATTATTAAGAATTTAAAAATTAATAGATTCCAATGCTAATAAAAACAAAAAGCTGGGGTCTGTCTTGTCTTTGTGTAGCTCCCATGTCTAGACCAGTGGCAAAGGTATGTCCTAATCAAGTAGAAAATGACTAACATGCATAAAGGAAAAACCAACTGTTTTATTCCAATATAATAGAAAATATATTTCAGTATACTCTATATATGAATGAAAATTGTTTATTTTTTTTTAGATGTAAAAAAGAAAGATGAAGAAACAACACAAGACCAATTGGAATGCCCCCAAGTGAAGAAAAATGAAGGCTCATGAACTATCAAAAGTACTGGATTTCTGCACGTTGAAAGACAGTGGCTCTCCTTTCTTGAGATGTTTGTTCTGGTGGTAACCATGGTACCACTGCAGCCCTAAGCAATATGTGCGTGTTAGACAGTTTTGCTGTGATGTTACTCGCTTGGATTGCAACCGTGATGTCCACTGTAGACCATTAAAAGGCAGATTACTTCCAAATTGCACCCAAGGAGAAGGTTAAGAATGTATGGTTGCTTGAATACATATCTCTGTCTGTGAACCCAGCAAAACCCACTGTTCTCTTTTGGATTTATTTAGAAAGGTGTGTTTTTAATTCTATTTTTATGGTAAGGAGTAAAACATTTCTTGGTAAATATAAACCAAACATCATTAACTTAAAACTTTATGGAATTTGTAGAAAATTATGTTTCTTGGTGAGAAGGAATAATGGAATAGTCAAAAACATGGATAGAGTGTTCGATTTTAACCAAAAATTTCTCCCGAAACCCTAAAAAGATTTGGAAAAAATTGATTTGTGAAAGCATAACAACCTAAATATCTCTAGAATGTTTTTTTCTGATATACATTGCTTCTAGCCCATGCATATTGTGATTTTTCATGTGGATTCTTAAAATGCAAAACTTGTGGCAAATTATTTATGTATAACATGCCTATTAAATGAATTTTACTATCTCCCTTAACTTTCGTGTTGTATGTGTGTGGGTATGTTTTTCTTTAATGTGAATTATCTAAAACACCTTACTAGTTGCTTTACACTGTCTTTTTTTTTTTTTTTTTTTGGGTAGGACTTTTGTGTATATATGACTTGTTTCTAAGATAATTTCCTCAGGAATGCAGATTTTAATTTTTATATGTTTCCTAAAGTAGTTAACATAAGAGTAGGCACTTAAATATTTGGTGAATGAGATGTTGACAATAGCAAAATACTCGCTTTTCATATATATTTAAGTATATATTTTAAAAAGAACAAAACTAAACCAAAGCCTTAGTAAATTTTGATGTATTAGACATTTTAAGAAAATAATAGAATTCTGAGTTTTAAAAATGACTAATGAATTTATTTTCATTTTCAGATATATACGCATGCAGTTTTATTTGATTTGATTGTAACTGAGGCCATGTCTGTACACAGTAATCAAATAAACTCTTTCACTGTTAAATCTATTACTGACATGTCTCCTTCATTTTATCTTCTAAAGTATACCAGGTGAAAAAATTGGCAACACATTTTAAAGAGGGAACTTAACAGTCTTTGAATATAAAACACTTCCTGCTTATTTTTTCTAAGACGAAGGTTACCTTTATATCCAATACACACCAAAGGAGTAGATTTCAAAGCACCTGATTTTTTAAAGTTCTCAAATATAACATTTTCTTTATAAAGTAATCAAATGCAATATTTTAGTTATAGACTAATTCAATATTTAATAAAAGATGTGGTCACCATTAAAATGATATTTCTGAGTTAAAGACATGATATTACATAATTAGTATAAAGAAAGGTTATAGTAGAACAGTGGTTTTTAACCTGGGGAGAGTGGCAATTTGCCTCCTAAAGGACATTTAGCAATGTCTGGAGACATTTTTGGCTGCCACAAGTAGGGAAGGGAACCTGGGAGAGAAGGCTCTACTGACATCTAGTGGGCAGAGTCCAGGGATGCTGCTAAACTGCTAAGCATCCTCCAGTCTTACAGGGCAGACCCTTGCAGCAAAGAATTATCTGGCCATGTGTTTCAGTAGTGCTGGGGCTGAGAAACCCAGGAATAGAGTTAAACTATTGAGTGCATGGACTTTTCATTCAGATGACTGGGATCTGAATTCTAGCTCTGCTACTCATGACTGTGTGATCTTGGGCAATTTACATCATGTCTCTAAGTCTCAGTTTTATCCTCTTGAAATGGTATTAAATAGTACTACATACTTTATAGGGCTAGGAAAGGCAATAAATGAGATAATACAGCAGGTCTTCCAATAAGGTTATTGTATTCAATATTGTTTCATTATAATGTTAATGAGAAAAATATCAATTCCTGACTGTGTGGAGTAGGCAGGTTCCTCTTCTCATGTCTGTTTGAGTTTTCTCCAGGTATTCTGGCTTCCTCTTCCCAAAAGTGTGCAGATTAGATGAATTGACATGCCTAACTGTCCCAGTCTGTGTGTGTGTGTGTGTGTGTGTGTGTGTGTGTGGTGTTGTGGAGTAGTGGGGGGAATAGCATCCTGTTCAAGGTGGGTTTCCATCTTGCGCTTTAAGCTGCCAGGATAGGTCCTGGCCACCCACGACCCTGAACTGAAATAAGCAGGTTGGAAAAGAATTCTCTTATTTGTTTTTATTAATCTTACTTAAATTTATGTATAGCTCACATTTATTTCAATGTTTAATATTAGAAGTGTTTTGGATCTTGATTTAGAAGTTTGGTGATGTTTTTATGAGCAGAAATAGGCCTTAGGAACTTAACTCTTGTGCATATCAATTAACCTAAGAATTTTGGTTCTACTATACATCGTTTCGCTTAAAGTTGCAGTTTCCAAGAACCTATTGACAATGCTGAAGACCTATTGTACATGTAAAACACTTGTCTAATGCCTGACAAAGAACAATTATTTAATAAATATTATCTATCATCACCATCATTTTTATTCCAGATGCTTTTGTCATTATTGTCTGGTAGTGAATGAAGGTGGTACATAGCTGGTTTTTGCTAATTTGGCTATCTTCCTTCCTCTGCAATTTCACAAATATCCCCAATATTTGGTGCTGGGAGAAGATACTTTGATGGAAATTGACAAATCATGATAATTACCACATTAGTGTAAATTTAATCATGCTAATGAGCTGCTGACAGGGATAAATATTACTGTTTAACAATGAGTCACCTCCCTAGTGTTTTATGAGAGTTACTGCAATAAAACAGAATTTTGACTCAGTATCTAAATAAGTAACTTGTTTCATAAAAATGTAGAAGAAAAAAAAAAGCAATGTAGCTCTTGGGTTATAGTATTATATGACATTTATCTTTCATTTAGAAGACCAGAAATGAAACCATGTCCCTCTTCGTTATTGTTAGTGATGACGTATTGTGTATGATGTATATACTAAATCACTTATTCATCACAAAGCCCACATAACTGTCCCAATATATACATATTTATGAGTGTTTTATATTATACAAGGTATCAAACTTATTGAATATTTGCCAACAGAAGGAATTCAGACAAAAGAGTTTGAGAGGTCAATAATAGTTTAAAGTCACAATTGAATTAATCTACAAATTTTAAAAAAATCAAATTATTTTGGGAAACATATGGTACAGTATTTTGTCATAGCAAATAGACACTTTCAACATGGCTACCTAGTTGGTTGGGGCTCATTAAAAGTCTCCATGCCCATTTTTGCCACTTTCTTTTTACAAGCCTCTTGCTTTAGTCAGTAGCTTCAAAGTCTTAATACTGTGAGATAAACCAGGACAAAAGGGGGGTGATAAAGCAGCTATCTGGAAACAACTCTGTATGAAGGAGGAGAAAGAATAAAAATAAACTGTTCTTTGTCATGTGTCAAGAGATATTTTTGTGATCTGAGCTGGAAAGTTTTGAACCTCCTTAGAATGTGAGTGATCACAGAAGGAGACAAAAGGAAATGGTGTGTTTGCTTCAGTTTTACTAGCTCAGGTGACTTGGGCAGATGATGGTGGAGAGACAGAGAGAGCGAGAACAAGAGGAAGAATTACCACTGCACATTAGCCTGATGCCTTATTTGTGTAAACTGAGACCTCAAGTTCAATTACAGCTTTGCCATTTTCTCTCATGACTTTGATTATTTTACTACTCTGTGCTTCAACTTCTTCTATGTGCAAAATAGTAAATTATGGAAATTAAATTAGTTAATAAGTTGCTAAGGAAAGTGCCTTATACTTAGCAAAAGTTATTACTATTATTATTATTATTATTAATTTTTTGAGCATAAAAGATGGTAGAGACTTTAAGGTGAATGTGTTACATCTGTTTATTTTTTTCTGTTATTTGCCAAAGTAGATTTTCCTACTGTTCCTTTGCTTTCTCTTCTTTCTATGAGCATCAACTCCTTAACCAAAACTAGAATGGATTAATCAAAGTGGATTCCTTTTTTTCCCTCAGAGTTATTGATAACAACTCTCACATACACACACAAAAAAACCTGCAGCTTTTTAAAATGGAAGCATTGGCTCAAACAAAGGGCTAAGGAAGATACTGTTGCTACTTGTTAAAATCCTAGAACAGATTTCTTATTAAGTACAAGTCAGTAGGAATAATTATTATTACTGTAGCCATACTTTGAATGACTGGTGATTACTGAGCACCATAGTAGATCCTTTAGAAGCCATGTCATAATTACCATACAAAATAGTTGTTCATGTTTCTCATTTTACAGATGAAGAAAGTGGATTTAGGGACTACCTTTGAGAATTCATACTAGTCCAAAAAGTGGCAACAATGATCTGAGACAGGGTTCTCAGAGCAGGAACGTGTACTGCCTCTCTTTCACCAAAAATCCCCTTCCTTCTGCCCAAAACCATCTCATCCACGAGTCATGTTAAATTTGTCTGGATTCCACTCAGGATTCCTATGAAAATGGAAACATTTTATAAAGACAGGATAGCACATAAACCATCATGAAGTATTGATATCTTAGCATAGTAATTTTATTTATTTGTTTGGTTATTTATTTACTTACTCTTTCATTCATACATATTTTACCTTATTTCAGAAAAGATTTTCTATGGTGAGCTCAATTTGCCATTCACTTGCAGGACCCTGAAGGAATGGAAAAATGGTGAGGGGCCTGTGGTTCTTTTGGCTGGGAGGTAGTGTCTGGAAGTGAGGAAAAAGAGATCAAAGCCATACTGAAAAAAAAGAGAGGCACCACACCCAATTTGGCTCATTTCATGTTGGTCCTGGTGCTGGCCTTGACTGAAAAGGGTAAACTGACATTCTGTGGCAAAGTTTCCACAAAATGAATCTGACACGAACTAGCTATAAGTATCTTAAAAATAAGGCTACATAGGAAATGAAATGATATTCTTTGTTCCATGTAGATATATTTCTGAGGCTGAATAACGTTTGGCAGGACTGAGAACAAAGAAGCACCAGAAGCACTAGATAGGTATTACTTACAGAGACCTCGGGGAACCATTCTTCTCAAAGCAAGAAATTTAAAAAAAGTCTTGCACCACCTTACAGTGTATGAAATTGACTTTGGAAGCTCTGTGAAGGCTCTCATGATGCTTCAGACATATTAGACATTCAAATATTCCTGTTTTTCAACAAATGTATAGGACAAACAAACAGAGACTCATGGACATGGACAATGGACTAGTGGTTCCCAGAAGGGAGGGGGGTGGGGAAGGGAGAGGAGAAAAATAAAAAAATAAAATGTTAAAAAAATTATGTATATATAGTATAAAAAACAATAAATAAATGCATTTACAAAATAAAAATAAAAAATAAAAATAAAATAAAAAACAAATATTCTTGTTTTATAATAAAATTCTCACCTAAATTTCTATTAGTGGAAGGAATTTTCTTTTTAAATACTTCCTTTATTTGGTATTAGGAGATTGGGGAGAAAAATCAAAAGAGATCATGGGGCTATAAGTCAATAAATTTGGATTTTGTTCCAGGATATTGACCTCAATTTAACCTAAATTTACAATATACCTTTGGGTAAATTATTTTCTTCTTCAGTTTTAATTTGCAAGATTTATTCAAAATGAACACTAGGTGATGCTGGCATCACATGTCTCACAGCACACAAAAAAATTAATCAGGTTTCCTGAGGTTTTCAATTTATTTTTGTTTTATATTCAGCTAGGTATGTTGATCAGAATTATTTTTAAAAACAAAATAAAGTAACAACAAACAAAAACTACAGTATTTTAAACACAATCTTCCTGTGAGACAGTTTAGAAAGGAAATAGAAAGTAGGCTAATCTTTGATTATTGATTATTTAGGATACCCTATGCTCTTAAGTATCCAAAGAGGGCGCTCTAATGCATCTTTAAAATATACTTAGGAATACAAGCTAGAATTTTCATGCAACAAAGTGTCCTTTTTTCTGTACAACAGGGTTGACTGGATTTCTTTCTAAATTTAAACTAGTCATGCACAAATATTTTATTCATTAAAATCAAGTCAAAAACAGTTCTGAATCCTCTACATTCTTATATTCAAAATTGACCTTTGATGTTTTTCAAGTTAAAAGAACTATTTTCAATTGTGACTTTGAGATTTTGAAAAGCCCCTCGCAGCTTGAGCCCAAGTAAATGGTATGTAAATATACAGCTTTATTCTTAATTATTAAAAAATCTTCTATCACTTAACAGTTTCCCCCTCCATGTAGGAGAAAGATGGGTCTTGTGAAAACAAAGTGGATCTTGACAAGTGATTATTCCTGGTCTTCCAAGGGCAGGAAGAGAAATAGGGAAAACTTTTTCCCACAAATCCTGCTGTGTGTTGTGTGGGAAAATTGAATGCACAAAGGGGATGCTGGCCAAGTAGTCTTGGCAAGGTACCTGTTGGGGGCAAGAGGCCCTGAGCACAGCTTCTTGATATCTTTGAAGTATTGTCACTGGACAAGAAGTTCCATATTCAGTGATGGGCCACATGTGGGTCAGTGGGAATGGGAAGGGACAGATAATGCTTAATATAAATTAACAGCTAACCCTTAATATGCATTAAAGACTATTCCCAGTGCTGTATGTGTGGTGATTTATTTAGTTCTCACAATAGCCATGGACATGAAAAAAAAGGCCTAGGGAAGTCCTTGCCCAAGGTCACACTAGTAAATGGCAAAACCAATTCAAACCAAAACAAGTTGAATCCAGAATCTGTGCTTTTAACGACTAAGCTTTATCATCTCCTTAAATGAGAGCAAATGCTTCTACAGTCATTACTACATGCCAGATACTGATATTGTCCTAAGTGCTTTACCCATACTAACTCTTACTTCTCACAACTGCATGATGTAGGTAGTATTGTCCCCAGTTTACAACTGAGAAAATTGAGGCACGGGTCAGTTAAAAAGTTAAGATAGTGATGGATGTCAAAAGTGTGCTAAAAAATAAGCCTTTCAAAGTCATTTGAAGTTCCTTTTTTAAAACTTTCACTCCTTGAAATAATTTTCCTGTTTTTCCTCATCTCATCACGTTCCCATTCGGAGAGGTACCACATCTGAGGCCTTCTGGCAACAATAGTCAGAAAGGGGAGGAGGGGAAAACACCAGGAGCTGCCTTTCTGAGGTATCTTCTTCCTCTCTGAATATTCGCCCAGTCACAAGTGACGGACTATGCAATTTGTGGGACTGGGAGTGCATTTCACAGTGACAAAAAGGCTGAGAGGGGGCAGAAATGCTTCAGGTAACTTTGGAGAGAAATGGGCTGATGTGATTGGCATTGAAGTAGTGAGAGGTAATGGCAAATAAGTTGGAAATGAGATTCAGAATAGATTCTCGAGACTTTGGAAAAGGAAGTGAAGGTATTTGGACCTTATGTAGGCAATAAGAACATTCAAAAAATTTTTCTTTGAGCAGTGAAGCAGTAAGGTGAAATCTATCAAATGACTATGTTTCCTAAGTTCTATAAGTGAAAACATTTTATACTTTATTATTAGTAAATAAATGTGAAATGGGTGGCACCTAATAAAAACTAGGCAACTCTGTCAAAAGATTTCTGAGGTCTGGATGCTGTAATAAACCTCACTCCATACAAATAACCGCTCAGCATTCCATATTCCCCTTTTAGAACCCTGTTTTCCTTGCGTATCTGACTGACCCTAGCTGGTAATCTGCTAACAAAAGCAATTTCTCCTCAGATTGAAGTTTTTCAACCTTTCTTTTCATTGTTGGTGTTGTTTTAAAAATAGCATTTCAAATGCCCTCAGCCTTCAGAAAAGCAGGCAGATGTGAAAATTAAAATCTGAACCACTGTTGTCTCTATCATAAAGACTTATGCATTTTAATAAGCTGGATTTTAACAACCATTTTAACAACCATGCTCTGGTAGCATAAGTAAGCAGAATTTCCACATTCTCCAAGGGGCCACTGTTGATTTTTGAAAAAGAAACAAAAAGTAACCAGATGGTAGCTGACAGGCCAGCTTTAAAGGAAAGTATTTGTTTTGATCTCTTTCCTAAGGGAAAGAAATTAAGTAATTAATGGAAGAAAAGAGAATAAGAAAGAAAAGCAAAAGAAAGAATAAAAATAATTTATAAAGAGAAATGTGAGGAGAAATGGATATTGGAAAATAAGGGGAACAAACTAGGCAGTTCTCGAAAAACAAAAAGTGAGAAAAGAATATAACTGCAGATTTTTCACCAAATGGTTGCCTAGGAAACTTGACTAGGAGTGATTCTCTCTGTACTGAATAATGTTGAAGGACACACCGAATTTAAAGTCTATTGGCTCTGCCAGTATTGAATGGGAAACAAAACACGTTTCAGACATATTAGTTATGAGCATCGTATTCTCTATATTATGCTTTTTTTTCCTAACAGTAGAAGTGTTTGATTTCAACAGTTTTGGCGGGGAATAGTAAGAATGAAACGCAAGCATGGTGAAATTTTTAAAAAGTCAGATTAAGATGGCACATTAATATGTGTAACGTTGAGTAACAAACCGTGGAAAAGTAAATTATGAAGCAGCTCAAAGTCCATTTGGCAATGTGAGACCATCTTAACCGTTTGTCAAGTATGCTGTAGAAAAACATTTTCCACGTAAAGAGTTTGGTACATTTGAGGTCATACAGTGCAGAGACAAAAGAAGTTTTACATTACAAAGCAGTTTTTTTTATCTTCTATTAACATACAGCCCCTATGAATCCTATTATCACTGCTTTCCTTTTAATTAAAGAATTATAAAGAACAAAAAGCATTAAAAAGTGCTTGACTGCTCGCATTTGAATTTATCTTTCCTGTAGTTTATGGTATTTTCCAGAAAATATCAATATTACATTATTATAAATAAAACCATCTCTGCAAAGTTGTCCCTCTTGTGTATCTGGGGCTGAATTCTCAGTCTGCGAGTATAGTGTATATGTGTGTTTGGAGGAGTGTGGGAGGTTGTGAGGGCAACAGATTAAGAGAGATTCTTTTTTTCATAGTGAGTAGTGAAGCAATGAGATACAAGCTATCAAACTCCTTTATTTTTCTTATACCATCTCTTTTTCCCAAACAAAAATAAGAGTTCAGAGTGTGAGATATTTGTTGTTTGAAAACATACTTTGGTTATGTCACATTAGTTTTCCTTCACATTAACACAGGTTTTCTAGAAGAGAAAAACATATTCTATACTGTGAGATAAAATGAATCATAGGTCGTAAATATTTATGCTCATGGACAACAAATTGGAAAGGCATAGTATAAAACAAACAAAAAAAATTATCTTTGGCTGTTGGCAAATGTTTGAATTTCCTCCTTGGAATTCATATTGTCAATCGTTTACTCCTCTTTACTTTCCTCTGGCATTAAAAAAGTAAAATCTAAGAAGTTCACAGCAGGACTAATAGTTTTAATTGAGCAAGATAACCACACATTTTAATTCTAAATAAATCTTACAAAAAAAAAATAATAACCTAATCCAAGAATAATGATTGTAATAAAACAAATAATTTTGAAAGTTCCAATTAAATTTGGTATTACAATATTAATACAGTATATTTCTTACCTACTTGGAGATTAGCAATTAGCTTGAGTGTATGACATTGGTTCTCCTCAAATATTACATAAGGGAATTGGCCTAGAAGTTCTTTTAAAAATTCTATTCTGAGTCTATGGCCATGACACCCTGAACAAGCCCAATCCCATCTGATCTCGGAAGCTAACCAGGATCAGGCCTGGTTAGTACTTGGATGGGAGACCACCTAGGAAGACAAGGTGCTGTAGGTGTAAACAAATAAAAAATAAGGGATTGTAAGATGACAAGGTCCTTGCAATCTGTGAGGTCAACCAAAGGTTGCCTCACCTAAAAATATAAAAAAAAATAAAATTCTATTCTGAAAAAAATCTGTAGGTTTACTATTTAAGAAAGAATTCCTTGTCTAAAAAACAATGGAGAGATAAAAATTGGGGAAAATATTTACTATTACACGATTTAAAGAACACAACTAAAACAAGAAAAACAGTAGTATCCAAATTAAAAAATAAATGAAGGACAATACCAGAAAATAGTTCATAAAGGAGGAAAAAAAAAATGTTTGAAAAAATAATGAGAATGCAAATAAAATTAAAATTTATTTTTGACTATTGAATTAGCCAAAATAAAGCAATATGATATGCTGGTTAAGAACATGAGCTCTGGGGCGGACAAACCTGATGGGAACTGCTGTTGCACGTCTCACAGATTACCAGCCATGGGCAAATCTCCATTTTTCCCTCTGTAAACGGAAAATAACACCTACCCATAGAATGATTAATGATGATTTAAATGAGATTACTCTAATGTGCTTAGCACAGTGCCTGGCACATATTAAGAGTTTAATCTTAATCAATTATAGTTGCTCTCACGCTGGTGAAAATGTACAGTGACATATTTTAACAATCAATTTGGATAATGTACTGATGACATATTAAATAGTCTTTAACATGTTTTAAGTAGTTTTTAATAACGCTGGAAAAATAGATCCAGCAATCCTAGTTTGGGAACCAAACTTTAGCGAAGGCTGTTAATTTCTAGGCTGTTTGAACTCAATACCTCATTCTATGAGAAGAATATACATGTATATACATATATGTGCATATATAATATACTTACACATACCTGCATATATATATTTATATATGTATATATAAATATATATATAAACAAAACACAACAAAAATTTAAATTGAAAAACATCAATTTATCAGTGTTTAAAACTTATCAGTGTTTAATAAAGGGTATGCTTTATCACCATTGCATAGTAAATTCTGTATCTTATTTTGAAAATTTGCACATGAGATTCTATTTATGGAAACTAAGAAGTTTATTTCAGGTAAATTTTTCAGAGGTATAATATATATTTTTTAAATTTGATAATGCTCATAGGTCTCTAAAATTCCTAGCCATATATTTTTAAAAGCCCAACTACCTGCAAATTTATGCTTAATTCAATAAATATATTTACTTGCAAAAATACTGACCTTTTCACTAGTCAAATAACTGTATGGTTTAACCATTGTTTATTTTTCATATAAAATTCTTGAGAGAATCTTCATTCAATATATTTATAATAAATCTGTAGCTACCTATAGTTAAAGTATTTAATCTCCAAAAAATATAGAGATATTAAGCATAAAACAAGTCTTTTAATCAAGAAAATACTTTTATATCTGATGAATTATGCATAATTAAACAAAACCGCCATGTAATAATACATAAATGTATATTATCTATAGCTGTATATTTTATAGTATCTTCTAGAATTTTTTGAAAATATATTCAGAATAAGATATTTCCAGTAAATAAGATTTACCAAGCCTCAGCTTTTTAAATATTTGGTAAGAATGACAGCATACTTATAAAAAAATGACTATCATAATGCTCTCATATGTTAAATCTTATTCCTGTGGCAGTTCTTAATTCCCTTAAAGCAGTGAAAATACTTAATTCTTGATTTCTAATATACTATTGCAAAACACTTTAATCAAATTATTGTTTTCCGGTGGCTTTTTGGTAATGAACTAATTTATTGTTGAGACTACATGGTCTTTTAGGCAACTGCTTATCAGGATTTTAAAATTTAATGATTTGTTATTCTAAATTCACTGTTCGTAGTAAAGTAGATTTGAAAAAAGAGAAAACACTCTATTTTAACTATTTTATTGTTTCTTACATATGTGCTAATGTTAAATTAAAATGGCTTTTTCCAAGTACTGATTTTTTTTTTTGCTTTACATAATGATTATTAATTATCTCTGTTCTCTTACTGCAATTTTTAAAAATGTCCATCTCTCAAAATAAAATAATTGTAATCTTGCGATTTGTCCCATAAGCCCACAATTTTGCGCTCTCTGGAAAATGTGAACCAATAAGAAGGTTTAGGCAGCAAAGATAGAAGAAATGAAATGGTGATCTTTTTAGTGTCATGTAATGTCATTCACACCATGTATACTTTCACTATTTTCAAACCTCTAATCCAACTCTTAAATATCTATTATTTGAAGACAGTAAACTAATTTACTTTTGCTTCACAGATTCCTCAATATTACTAGCTGGGAGAAGGTGTGTAATGCACACTTGGTGCAATTCATATCACTCATATCACGCTAAAGACAGAGCACATGCCCCTGCTCCGCCTTCCTTGATTGCCTGCTTGCCATGTCTGCATAGTAACTCTTATATGAATCCATATTTAATCATCTTAAGTTATCATAAAGTATTCATCAGTGCTCTTTGATTTTAAGATGAAGATGCTCAATCTGAATTTAAGCAAAAATAATTTATTGATTCATGTAACTGTAAGTCCAGAAGTATAACCTCTGAAAAAGGAGATTCAAGACTTTCAATAACGCTGTTGGTCTCTGACTACATAATCTTAGCCCTCTATGTCTGTTTGGTTTATTCATGGTTGTATCCAGGAGCTCAACTATGTCACCCTTGGTTTTGCCTGTCTCTGCCTGGCTTGATTTTACACACTAGAACTAGACATGTGATTGATAAGAAAGACAGCCACAAGCAACCCTAGTCTCCTAACTTCCAGTTTAAATGTACTACAAGGGAGACTGTTGCTCCTCAACAATTCCAGCAAATAATTTCTGGAATACTTTGGTCAGTCTGACTTGACATGCTTCTGTACTGAACATTTTAGCTGTAGAAAAAAGGTACTTGGATTGGCAGTGACTGACACTTGTTCTCCCTTCTGTGGCAAGGAATAGAGAGGGTCAGCTCCATCTGAACCAAGTGGAATTCAACTGAAGAAGAATTTGATACCTACACTTATCGAAGCAGCAAATCAACAAAAATAGACAAACATCTTATTTTCCTGAATTAAAAAGAATATTGTATGATACTGTACACATTTATTAAATGTGTTGATAACACTGAGAGCTAAGTAATGACTAGTATTCTTTCTACATCTGTGTATATGTGAACATTTCCACATTAGTTAAGAAAAAGAAGCACACCTCTTTTTCTAGGGATCTGATGCTCCTAGATGGAGTAACATGACTTGTAGCCCTAAATATCGCTTCAGGGCTAATATCATATGGGCTCCAGGAAATCATTTCTCCATTATTATTATACCCTATAGATTATATTCTTAAAATGAAAGGCAACGATGTTTAACTGCCATGAATGTGTGTGAACTGTTTCCTTGCCACTGTCAGAAACAATGCTTCTGAGTGTAGGGAATATTTGAGCAGGAAAATCATTTAGATAAGATAAAAACAAATTAACTCAAATTCTTTCTTACGGGTAGTTAGAATGCAGTATATTCTTGCATTATGAAACATCATTTTCCATAATACCAGACATACTGTTTCTTGCTTCTTTTCATGTTACAATTTGTGGTTACAGTTTAACTATAAATTATAACATTTGCACATTATGATTGAGAAACATTTCATAATGTTAAGCAATTTAATAGTTCAAACTAGATGAAAATTGAATGCTAGGATTCTGAGTAGTTTTAATTTTATTGACATATATATTAAGATTTATGTAAATTTAAGTAGTTTTAATTTTAATGTTAATACTAATTAATTTTAATTTGTATGTGATTTATAAATTTGATAAATAATGTGAATATTGCAGAAGAAAATGCTTTGAAAGTATATAAAAATAAATTTAATTTTTGACATTAATTTTTATATTAATTTAAATTAATTTTTAAATAAAACTATGTTCAAGCTTTGTACACAATGAACATAATTATATGCTGTTTTCTAATCCTTTACACTAATTGCTGCAATAGGACACAAAATAGGTGAAAAATCTTGATTATTACTATGTAATTATCTTGTTTAAATGAAGGCTATAAAATACATGTTGTGGAATAGTTGTATAATAATTTATAAATTATGCCGTTATTATGATTCATTCATGCATTAATAGTTCATTAATGGTTCAATCAGACATGTTCAATAATAACTAAATTATTTTGATTTCAATATTTTGTTAGTTTTCAGCCTCATGAAATTGTAATGTTACACATGTCTTCAGATTGTGAAGATATATTTGCTAAGTTAGGGAAATAGAATGTATATTTAACAGTATGCAGGCCTCTATTTCCACTCTGACTCTGGGATCCACTAGTGTTAAAGTCAGAAAAGATAAGAAACTTGGTCTAAACCTGGATGTTGTGAAAGAATTTAAGTGTTGATAAAAGGAGCACTGAAATTAAGGGCAAGGCTCTTGAAGAAAGAAAAATGAAGTCAAGAAGTAGCTGATAAGTCACAATAAGCAAAAGTTGAAAGACATTGGTTTATGCTGAAGAAGAAAGGACAGATTATGGAATTTTTCCTGTTTTTCTGTGTTGCTTGAGTTACTCTGACTTCCTGTTTTTGTGACAAATATGCTCTTACTTTGATTCTCTATGGTCTGGTATATATAACAAACTTATAATTAAAAGTTCCCATTAGACATCTTTTTAGTAGGTTTAAATCTTTGTGTGGAAATACAGGTGTGTAATCAATTTGTGCATATATATATATGCATCCATATCCATATATATATATGTATATATATATACATATACACACACATAAATATATATGCATACTAAATTGTTGTTGAGCACTCTAATCTAGAAAGTATCATAAAACTGATGTCAGTCAATTCTACTTAATCTAAATTAATTCAGGATTTTTAACCTCTGTATGCCTATTTTCTCACCTGTAAAATGGGTTTTATAGTGGTACCTACATCACTATAGGTTGTTGGGAAAATTAAACTAATTGAGTAATATCAGGTCTGTAGAAAACTCTGTATGTTTGCTATTATTATTACTACCTCCACCATCATCCTTGCTGTTGGGCCACATTCCAAGTGGTGATAATGACAAGGGAGCAAGGTATGGTGCAGGTGAATCTCTCTGATTTTCATCACCTATGCATGCTCATGTCTTTGCCAAGCAGTCACATTTCTTAAAGTTTTCACTCAGATTACTACCACATGCTGTCTCCATAGCCTTTCTGGTTTCACTCCACATTTAGCAATTTCTACACCGCTTTGGGCACATTTGGAGCACATTTAGCTCAGGAAAATTTTGTATCCGACATACGGCAAACAGCTACCTCTCTTCTAATGCTCTGTTATGCTGCTGGGTAAGAAGAGAACCCAACAACACTTGCTACCCGCTTTTACCGCACTTTAGAACTGAGGTGCAAACTCTTCATCTTTCAGTTCTTTACAAACATGTGCAAGATTTCTGTCCTGTACCACACCTGAGGACTCAACCTGCTGGAGGACACTGGGCCTCAGCCGGGATCCGAAATCAAATTCGACTTCTCTAACTGAAAATCCGCTGTTTCACCTCAGGTTTCCACCCACACTCCCACTTCCTGCTTTTCTCTCTGGGCAAACCTCTTCTTCTGGTGACTTAGTTGACTAAAAGACAATGTACAGATTTGATTGAGAAAAAGGCCAACGAACAAAAAGAAAGAATTCTTGATTTATATTTGAAAATATTAGTTTGGTCTAGTAACTCTTAGTGTTCTGAGAAAGAAAAGTGACCTCTCATTTAGGTGTGTTTGCCTTTGTCTCACAAGAGTAACAACTTCCTCATTATGCAATGAAGCCTTTGGTTCTCCCGGTGACCTCTCCCATTCTTCCTTATCCTCCTCTGGGGACCTTGACCATGATGTAGACTGAAGCTGTTGTATGTGCATAAGTCCCCATGAAACTTCTTGCATTACAGATGAAGATGGGCTTCGCTTATAGATAAGGTGCTTCATACCCTTTATATAAGCTTCTGACACTTTTAAAAGTGAAAAGAAATATTGTTAATAGTTATGCCAGGACAATCAATAAGTGTGATTTGGGATAGTCTCTCTCCTACCCTGCAAACCAAGGTTTATAGCATTCAATTTACAGACAATCTAGCTAGTTTCCCAACCCAAAGTTCTAGCCATATTCACTCCCTCCACATGATGACTGCCTAGTCTTTTGCCATCAATTTTCCAGTTCAAGAAAATATTGACTGAACTTAGGCTGTATAGGGTCAGTGGCCTCTCTCTGATTCATTGAGTTCTCCTAAGCCTGCATAACCACTATTGTTTTTAGCTGTGGGTTTCTTTTTAAGAATCTCAACTAAAAGCAAAATGTTTTCATATAAGCAAAGACAAATAAAAATACTTACTCCGGAATAAGTGCTTAGCAGCTGTCTGAAGCATTTCTCTCTCTGGGACTAAGTGGTTCTCTCCGGCTTTACAACAAGTCCAAACTCCTCTCCCAAAGCACAGTCTCCCAATGTGGACCCCAGGCCAGAGCTTGATAGCAGCTCTGCAAGGTAACTGGGGCTCTCTGTTTTTCTGTGCTCTTGTAGACGGCTTTTTAAAGAAATTCAGAAGCTAAGGAATGAGCTCTAAATATAACTTCCACTTCTTCCTAGGTGCTCTGCAGGGATTTAGAGGATTGAATATCTGTTGCAGCAATTTATAAGGTTCTGTTGACTCTCGTGTCTTTCCTTCTATAGATTCCCATGCATCTACCTGGAAAATTTAAAGCATTCAGTAATTTGCTCACATCCAGTGGTTTATCTGAAATTAGTATTGACTTTGGAGTCTGCCTCAACCCCCGGCATTAATTTCCTTCTATCTATCACCTCAAGATGATTTAGTTCTGCACTTACAGAAAAACAAAGATATACGTTACTATCTGTAAGTCTGGACTGCAAATTTATATCTGTAATCCTGGAGGCTTCTCTTCTCCTTATGTGGCTTGTGGACCCTTTTGGATTGTTTGCTCAAGGAGAGTACATGAATCCCAGTGAATTTGAGATGTTAGAGGAAATTATCAATACTCCCATTTATATTTAATTTTATATAATTGAGAGATGAATTAATCTTTACTAAGATTTATATATGAATTGACATTGGTCAATTTACTCATGCATATCTCAGACAGTCACTTGTCATGAAGTATCCTGAGGAAAGGGTGAATGATAGATGATGGCAGTCTCATTTTTTATCCCATTTCAGCTTACCAGGACATATAGTATGGTATGTGAACCCAATAAGTTAATTCATAAATAATGCTACCCATTTTTATTTAAATTAAGCATTAGAAAATTAGATAAAGAGATTGTAAAATGTCTTTAAAAAGCTGAGGATTTAGGACAATGCTAATGATGTATAACCTAACAAGAAAAAATGAGTGTTAATATGTGTTCTACTCCTACTGTGAGTTCTCGTCAGCCATGTTCTAAGGTGTAAATTGGGAGCATACAAATAATTTTAACAGGAAAAAGTTGTTTAAGAAAGTTCAAAATTATAAGACCACTTGAAATGTGAATTGATGTCCATTACTATGGAAGATAATCCTCAACCCAAAGTATATGTTTATATTTGGCCTTGAAATCATAGCTAAAAGTAATAAAGAGCCATCTACAATGAGCAAAAAAATATAAAAAAAATTATTTATTTTATTTTCATTTCATTTTCTTCAATTTACATTTTATATGTGTTATAATAGTCATACGATGTTAATATGGTGATATATGCATATATTATGAATAAATAAATATACATAATTAAGATGAACAAACATTTTATTGACAAAAACATTTTATTGACAAACGTATTTAGAGAACATCACTCAATAGAACAGCAATTAGAACAACAGAGCTGCTTCTAAATCTTATAGTGGAAAATATTAGAGCTACACAATACTTTAAGAAGTTTCTTAAAGAAACAAGTTCCCTTGAGATCAACATCATATTTCAATCTCTTCTTGGGTGTTTTTTTGTAAAGTTAAAAAGCAGGGCTTCTAGTGTCTCATACTCAGAATCATTTCTCATACCCTCCCATTCATTAATTTATTCAAACATGCATATAAAGCGCATTCTATGTGTAGAGTGTGACAGGACAGAGTCATTGGTTCCTCCTGAGAGTTTCCAAATCAAGTAACAAGAATTCTTGACAACAATTATAAGATGTATTTGGTTGCCATCTTTCCCTACAGGGTGTGTGTCAACTATGTAAATCAAATTACAAGAAGTTTGTCATTGCTCAAGCTAAAAATCTAGACATGCAAATTAATTCCACTTAATTCCTAGGTTAAAAACTGATTTCCAGTAAAGAGTTATTTTTCTTACTCCTCCTACTTTTATTTTTGTCCTTTGGCTGCATTTAAATAATGTTACAGATTGTCAGAAGCATCTACTGTTAATCATGATTAGCAGAGGATACAGTATAGGATAAAAGCTAACATCTATTGAGCACCTGCTGTAACACTATTATAAACACTTCATTTGTATCAACTCATGTAATCCCTACAAGGACCTTTTAACTATAATAATTGCCATTTTGAAAAGAAACTGAGGCACAGAGAAGTTAACTAATTTAGTTAATTTTATATGTAATATGAAGTAGATACAAGATTTAACCCCTTGCAGTCTGGTCAAAGAGCATATACTCTGCATCATTGTGCTACAATAATACTGTAGCACACTTATGGCTCAGTTGGCAAATGTCAATATATTTTTTTTACTTTTTAACTTTATTAAGATACAATGTACATACAATAAATATATCCATTTAAAGTACCCAGTTTGATAGTTTTGACAAATGTGCATATCCAAGTATCCACCAAACTAATCAAGATGGACTTCTCTCATGTTCCTTTAAAAGAAATAGTAATTGAGTAATTGACCCTTTTTCAACATTATTAAACATACCTCTTTATCCCTAGTAAGCTTCCTTGTCCTGGTCTATTTTGTCACATAGTAACACAATACTTCAACTTTCTTATGATAATATGACTGAGGAGTAATTTACATTGATTATTAAAATGGACAATTGAACATTTAGTTTTTTTATAAGTGACTCTTTTTTTTAACAATAATGAATATCTTAATTTATTATAACATTATATTAAAATAATTTTACTTAAATTAAATGACATCATTATGTTATGGTTGCCAACATGGATATAATGAAAGCTACAAAATGCAAGAGATGAGAAGGCAGATTTTTTTTAAAACATGAATCTGTAAGTGTGGCTTCCTCAATGTTCTACGTGTTTCGAGATTTATATAAACAATTAATAAGTCTTTGCTGAGCATTTTCTTTGATCTCAACTAAAGCTGTTTTGTTAGCCATGATACTTAAAGAAAAGAGTGAATTGAGAGTATGTTACTATAGCAACTTAAAATTAATGTTTTTGCAGTTTTGCAAATCATTAGTGTACTGTTTCTTATTAATTAACAATCAAATTTATTAATAAAACACATTAAAGTAAAATTTGTGAGATTTCCAGGTGAAATCTAGTTTGATTTACCCGAGAAACTCAAACATAGCTATTTCGTTCCTTCTCCATTTCCCAATTCTATCTTTAGAAAAAAAATAAAAGTATCTTTTATCTTAAAATTTTACTTCAGTAGAATTTTTTTTTTTTTTGCCCTGAATTAGAATCTTGAATGTATCTGGGTTATCGCTTCATGAGGTATGATGTATGAGGCCCCTACAAGGTGACTCTTAACTTCTCTGACAGGGTTTTTATGAAGTTAAATCTGAAAGCAAACCAATATAATGCAGAAATATCAAACACTCTGGGATATTAGAGAAGGAAGAAACCTAATTGATGATCCAGAGTAGCAACCAACATTGCCAGACTGTGATTCAAATGATAAAGTAAATAGATAATTTATCTAAGGATAAATATACAGGAGTCAGTGGAAAAAACCCTGTGTTTTGAACCTGATACTAATCTTTCAAAACAAAACAAGAAAATCTTCTTATAATAGGATTTTAATATAGGGCAGTCAAAGATTATATTAATTTATTTAAGTACGGGATTTGAATAAATTTAAGATTAAGAATGCTAATCCCTGGGTTATGTTTTTGTTTTAAATATTTTTGCAATCCAAGGCTAACTTGAAGAGAGTAAAAGTTTTAAGAAAGGGAATTATATGGAGAAAATAAACATGTTATTGAAAGACGTATCATGCTTTTGAGTAAATGGAGTTCAAAACGTATGGTCTCTAAATTGAAACGCTACAGTAATAATGATTCAATTCTTTCTAAAATATTATAAATTTTAACTTAGTTCTGAGCTGTTAAAGTTTAAAATGGAAGATGTTCAAAGAAACAGGACAATACTCTCCTGAAGGATCCCCAAGAAATCCCAAATTGAGGCATTACTTCAATCTTTTTGACCTAGCTCCTCTTTGACAAAAACTGCATGCTTTCCCTTAACATTGTAAGTCAAAACAATGACAATTTTGACCTTGGTTTCAGATCCTCCCCTCAGGGAAGGGATGTGTGTGTATCTTTTTTATGAGATGAAAACCAGTGCCTTAAAGTATTTGTCATTCTGCAGAATCTGACTTGATCCTGAGGATTTCAAAACAGATTTGACAGCAAAACTTGATCTTGTTCCAGGGCAGACACAAGTCAAGTAGGCTGTGAAGGCTGAAGTAAGCAATCAGAATTACTAATTTGCAAGAGATATACAGTTATAGGGTAAACTGGGTTCCAAGTCTGTTGTCAAATATATTCTCATCCTGTAGACAAGTCACACATGAAAACAGTATCGTGAGAATGCTAACTGATTTATTTTCAAAGAGAAAAATCTCTTCTATATTCACATATAATGAAAAAAACTTGAGCCATAGTTTTGTTCAAAAACTCGACAACATTGCTCTATATTTATTTGGTATCCAAATACTACAGCAAAAAAGACAGTGGTCAGCCATACTTATTACATTTTATTCATCTTTTCTCTGACTGAATGTTTATTGGATTTTTTTATTTTTAATATTTATTTCTTTGAATTATGTTTGATTCACGAATATCAATAGAATTAGAAAGTTCGGTTCTCTTTCATTCGTTATATCAAATGTAGCGTTTTGATCTATATACTGATGCCTTTTTTCAGCTACAGAAAGTTTCCTCAATTAAAATTTTGGTTATTACGTACCTTATTCCAATTGTTTTGATGTCTTTCTATAATTATTAGGCTGTATTTCCATTCTTTTTTATGTTTAAAATTTCCACTTTTATTATTCATAATATCTTTGCATTCTAAAAATTCTCTTCAAAAAATATCCTATTTATTACTGTATTTTTGGTTGACCCAATTTCTTCTATTAAGTTATTAATTTCCTTGAGTCTTTTGATCACATTAAGCTTATATTTTGAATCTCGAACTTTTTCTTTTCATCTGAATCATCTTTCTATTTCAAGCTCTTCTATTCTATGGCTTCTTGCTCCTGTTCTATAGAAGCCATTTGCACCTATTGACATGCCAAATAGATATTTTCCTGTTTTTTTTTTTCCTTCTGTTTGCTTTGATAAATCAATCCTTTTTAAGGATATACTCTTATTCTCTGTCTTCAGGATATTGTGTCCTCTCCTTTTTGATAAATATGCCCACAGATTTCATGCTGTATTTGATTATTATTCTCCTTTTTAAATAAAGAGAAATATTTATCTAGACCTGGGATTTGTTACAGACAATGGAAGTGAATTTTTTTTTCTTTTTATTAAACCTGTTGCCAAAGTTGTGACTAATGGAACCTCTTCTTCTCAGATAGAGGAGCTATCTGAGCTAGCTGAGCTCACCTAGAGGATGGGTTGGTAAGATCAGCCACCAGTTGTGAATCAACTGAAATGAGTTAGAATGGTCTTCTGCCCTCACTGCCTAACTCTCTGATGCTTTTAACATATTGTATGCAGAAAAGACTACCAATTCACAATTTACTGCTTTAAGTGGTTTTTAAGTATATCTTCAAGATGATAGTATAAGGAAACCACATTTATTAGTGTGCAATATGCTACTTCCGGTCTACTAATTTCAAGGGCTTAGAGGGAGAAGACAGAAAGTGCAGGAAAGACGGAACCGAATTATAATAGTCCAGATGGTTAAGAACCCAATCGTTAAAACTTTAAAACTCTTAGTTAAAAATATAGCAATTATCTTTTGTAACTTGGATAGGCTGTTTTCTTAAACAAAACACAAACACATTGACCATAAAATAAAACGTTAATAAATTTAGCAATATTAAAAGTAAGAAATTTGAGCCATTAAAGGTTACAAATGGGCAGAAGATATTCATGACATCCACACTCTAAAATCATTAAAAAATAATGTGCAATAAGAAAAGCACAATCTACTCGAAAATGGTCAGATGATGAAAACACATTTCACAGAGGAAGAAATCATAGACCAATAAACACATAAGGAGATGTTTTCCTCATTAGTGATTACAAAAATGCAAATCAAGACAAAATTAATTATCAGTTTATATGCTTCTGATTGATCAACATTAAAAAGCCTGCCAATACTAAGTTTGGGGACAGAATGTGAATCCACTGGTGAAGGCCTAAATTGGTGAGTCCAGTCTAAAAAACAATTTGGCATTATCTTCTAAAATTGAAGGTTAACCTATGTCTCAATGATTTCAGTTCAAGGTATGTACTTCCCAAAAAACTATTGCAGATGTAAAAGTTAATTCCAAGGATATTATATAATGGTGTAAAACATTTTATAAAGATAAGGAAATTACAGTAATATATATTTTAGGAAAATATATAGATACAATGAAACTAAATAAAGCAAGTACACAATGCACATTAGATTCAGAAAGATGGATATTTTGGGTTGGAGGAAGCAGTTAAATGGATGCAGAAAAGCATATAGTTGCTTATGAAGTCCTAGACTTTGTTTCAGGTAAAAGGCTCACTTGTGTTTGTTCATCTGTTAATAAAAATAATTAATTATGTAGATAACCAAGTAATAAAAATTGGCCTTGTGTGGACAAATGCTAAGATTATGACATTAACCAAGGAATATGATTAAACTAACTTTGTGTTCTAAATAATAGCGAGATTGCATTAGCATTTTCTCTTAAGGAAGGAGCTGTCTTTTGTTGGGAAATATTTTAATAATCAATTAACACTGTAGTTATGCCAAAAAAATAAAAGAGATGATTAAAACACTCTGGATTATAAATGAACAGGATTTGGGTTGTGGGGAAAAAAATGAGGAAAAGAGTGAGAATGTTATACCATTTAAACAAAGGTTTTAAAAATTTTTTTTGCAATGTAAACTTTGTCTACCCAAAACTTTAGGAAAATGTGCCAAATTTGCAAATATCTCTGTGGAAATGAAGCAACGAGTGTTCTGCATCTGTCTGGTGTGGTACAAAAGAGGTTGAGCACATGAGGATTGCAAGGCTGTACCCTGAAATTTTCCATTGTTGGCAATAACAATGTAGAAATGACTCATGAAAACTCATCTCAGGAAATTTAATGATATCTTGATAATGACAGGGACTTCTACAGGACATGATAAGGTTTTCCAAATAATGTTATCTACCCACCTTCAATTTTGATTTAAATATTACAGATTAAGGATAAAAGTAGCATATACTCCCCAAGATTTAAGTCTTCCAAAACTGTTGCTCATTTATAATTTATAAATTATAAAAAAATTATAATGTATAATTTATATACTTAAATCTTTTTGTAAGCCCTATTTGTAAAAACATGTAAACACACAAAATTCATTATCATATATGTTTTACATAGAGTCTATACTTTCTTTAATAATGAGCACTTTCTTAGATAGACCAAAATGGCAAGAAAAAATAAATTCAGTGAGTGTATTTAAGATCCAGAAACACCTAACTTGCCAAAATTTCTTCATAGAATCCTTCATATGTATTTATGTCACAAATGTCATTTTCAGGTTATTAAATATTTCCAAATGGATAAGAAATTAATATAAAAAACAAAAAAATTATTAAATTCTGGCATATTCTTAACAATCTCAGATGGAGGCTCACCCTTCAGCAAATTGATGCATATGAACATTTGTAAAGTTATTTCCATGTACTTAAAAAAAAACAAAAATAATATAATCATAATAATAGTTTCAACTGATTTTTCCATTCTAAAAAAGTTGCTTTGGCAATAAAAAGAATATGAATTACTACCCCAATGTTATTTTATTAAAATTTGGTATTGTTAGCATTCAAAGATATGCTTAAAATAATATGTTTTTCAATCAGTTATTAGGTGAAAAATACCACAAATCTCAATGGCCCATTTATAATTTATAATTATGTTATTGATCAAACTATGTTAAGAGCTGCTCCAATATCTTGAAAATAATGTGCTGCAAAGACTTAAAATTTAGATAGAAAACATTTATCTAAGAATTCTGTTTCTTCTATAAAATGAGTATAAAAATATCTTATTCATCTAAAGGCGCATGTAGACCATTTGTTCTCTTGAGATAGAACTTTTCTATGTCCTCAGAAATGTCTCAGTATAAATTAACAGAGAGCTGATTAAATTTATGGGTCCTGAAAATTTGTATTATGATTGAGGATACACCCTATCACAACACAGAACTTTACATGTTAGCACTGGTTTAACATATTTCATTCTTAAGATAGTTGGGTCATGTCTCTTCTTTGCTGAGTATGCAATAACATATTATGTTTAACTCAGAGGCACCCTTGGTATGAGTCAATTTCCGGGATCATCAGTGGGATCAAGGAGCTAGTAGCATTTCTGGTCTCTTATTCTTATTTTGTATTTAACATTGAAGAAATATTAGAATGCAAATTTATTAATATGATTCTGACAGACTGGAATATACTATTTATAAGTCATTAATTCATTAGCATACATAGGATTTCAACCTAAAATTCTGTTTTTCACTACAAAGTCCAGACTTACTCCAGACTACCTATATCAAAATCTTTTGAATATCCTTGAAGTCTGCATTATTATGATCCAGGTGATTCTAATGATCATTCAGTGTTAGGAACTACTACTCTAGAATATTTTCAGACATACAAGACCTCTATCTTTTTTTTTCAATTCTCCCTTCTTAACAAACACCTTTAGAATATATCCAATCATTTCTGAGTAGTGAATGGGGTAAGGTAGATTGACTCACCTGACCTCTGCTCCCACTGCCTTCTGTGATCCTCTCTGCTTTGCAGAAACAGTAGGGAGTGAAACAACAGTTTCCCAACTCCCTTACACCTAGACTTAATTTAGGTCATGCCTATTATATATACTTGTGTAAGATTGGAATTCAAAATTTAGTTAAGTGGTAAAAAGGAATGCATCCAAGGCATCCATTTTGTTATTGAGATCTGGCCCATGTTGGCATGGCTTTGGAGTCAACATTTCTGAGTGAAGCTCCCTCATTTGTGGATGACCGTGTTAAATGAGGATATTTTTGGACAGGAGGTAGGAAAACAGTCTCCGGATTCCTCAGCTTTGTCATTATAAGTAAAGATAACTTTTTCCTTCATAGGTCAGTTTCTGAGACATGGTGGTGTGTTCTGGAAGTATTTCTGAAAGATCAGCTTAGCATAAAACCTAGTCCTTCAGCTAGTCTAAGAATTTTGTAAGCATCAAATTCCTTATATTTTGCCCTATTTCTGTTAAAAATAGCTAGAGTGATTTCTTTAATCTTCAGCTGATCTCGGATTAATACCTTCCTTTTATAGCTATCTGTCTGATAATCATTACTTGAAGCTTACTTTGGCATTTCATATGCAGAGTTAAAAACAGAGATCTTCAAGGATTATAAGACATCCACTCCCTTAGAAAAAAGAAAATCTAAATTTATGACTTACAAATGATAATAACCTATAATAATCAGACCAGAGGATCCATTAAAAGAACAATTTCCATGTACACTGTTGCCAGGGTTCCACATATAGAATGTCACAAAAGTCTCCTACACTTTCATTTAGTAAATCCATTGTGCATTTTAATGTTTTCTCAGGCTATACTATGTGCTTTTACTTCAAAGGAAAAAAAAAACTAAAAACAATAAGCATTAATTTTCTCACAAAATTAACATGACAGAAAAGGGGAGGTGGTTTAGACATCCTTCCTGGGGGATTATGTTCATTGCAAAGAGAGACAAAGTTTGGATAGAAACTGGGAAAAGACTGTATGTATAATGGTTCGAATCTTTACTTTTTTGAAGTTCTCTGATTCTCCATGTCTACTCTCTATATTTGTTAATACCTTTACCGGTTGTTGAACAAACACTGTGGACTTTATACCATGCTGGACAATATAGAGCACAATGGAGAATAAAGAACATAAATGCTAAAATAGATGCTTAAGAAAATTTGTCTTCTAATGGGGGAGAGAGATAATGAATAATTGATTACAAATGTATTTAATTAAAATTATAGTATGTTTAAAACGACAAATAAAACCAGGGAGTGACATAATTGGTATTCTGATTCAGTCTTCCTTGAAGAAATAATATTTGAGATTACCTCTAAAAAATAAGTATAAGTTAAGTAGGGGGCTGGAGAGGAGTATTTTCTTGGCAGAGTTGTGGCCTAGAAATGGCCTGAGGAGAGAAGGGTCTCAAAACTTTCATAACGGACCTGAAACAAAGTTCTTTCCCAAGTCACTTTGTCAGATATGGAAGTGAGTAAAGGTCTTCCTTTACATTTTATAACCCCCAGAAATATGAAGAGTGAAATATTTAAATAATAGGAGATAAAGGGGGAAAAACTTCAGAAAATAGCAAAAATTAGGACATTGGAAAGATTGTCAGTACCTCATCAGATGGTCTTTATTAGCCTTTCATTCTCCAGCAGAGGAGTGCACTTCTTTTCAAGAGTCTGCCACACCTGGAGGTGCATCTTCTCTCTGGTCTAGTCCACATTTTAAAAAGTGCAATAATATAAAAATTTCACAACATCGAGGGACATATAATTCCATTACTCATATTGCATTAATTCCTGCTTGAAGGTTGGAATTGTCATCACTCCTGGCACCTAAACCTTAGGACCTTACACCTGGTTTAGCTGGTTGTTTGGGGGCAGGGGGTATAATGATAGGTGTGCAAATGATAGATAGTGAACTCCTAGGAAAATTTATACCACTGTTGCAGCAAAGGGAATTGTCTGATCCTGTCTATTACCTATCATGAGATTGCAATCACATTGTGTATTTGCATATTTCCAAATACAGAAATATTTTATTACCATTTTATTTTGTGTAATCTAGTAACAAAATGAATCTCAGGCAAGTATTTGGATGTTATCTAATCTCTCTTGGTACAGATCCTTGGATATGTTATGAGATATAATGTATAGCTTTGATTGGCTTAGTTTGCTCAAAAGCAGTGATAAACATTTATTAATACTCTCTGTTAAGAAGGAAAAATTGCTATAAAGCAGATGCCAGAAGATTCAGCTCTATGTGGAAATTTCGCCAAGATTTCCCAAAGCAATTTTTATTTATTCTTTTTATTTCATTATTAAAAAAATCTTTGTAATGTATTCTTTAGAGTGTTTATTGGCATTAGTTAATGCAAAAGGTGATAGCTCTAAAAGAGGGGTGAATCTGTCACAGACTTTAAGTCTGTGGATATATTTGTATTATGAAAGCCACAGCAAAATCATAGGTTACTCTTAGATTTAAGAAAATTAGTTGAATCCTCCTTAGCACAACATAGTATCTCCTTTACTTTTTCACTTTCTCTTTTATTAAATCTTCATTAATCAGAGCAAATAGCCTATGATTTGAAACAACCATTCTTAGGTATAAATATATTGCATCCTGACTAGTTAAAAATAGTAAGTTTAAATGTGTCAATTTAGAAAATTACAAAATAGTCAAATGGCTTTTGAAAAAATTTCTACTATAGACATCTGTATAAACAATATTCTCTTCTGCTTATTACTAAACTAATATACAACAAAGAAAACCGTCTCTGAATATCTGGGCTTTTACGTTTGACATAGGTATGAAATAATCAGAATTACAGAAATATACGCTTTAAGTTAGAATATATATATATTATCAGCTCATATATTTTATCTAAAGAGTAGAAAAAATAAAGGAGTATGAAAAGATATTTCAGCACCACAATCTTAGCACCTGCTCTTCAGTACCTATTCTTAATAATCTTACATTTTCAGAAAGAAAAATAAATGATTTACTATATTTTAGAATAATACTTAAATATTCTACAGTTTAAACATGTTATGTTAAAAAGAACATATAAGAATATTTTGATGTAACAAAATAAATTGGTCTGAGAAACTCTATCACAGATAATTTTTGCATAAATGGATTAATTAGCCATCTAGATTTAGCAATAAAAAAGAATTTAGAAAAAAGTTCATAGCTTCAGGGACTTGGTTCAAGGCCTCGAATGATGTCAGAGGGGTATAAATGGTTTCATGTCAGGCTTTTCATTGTGGCCTCTGACATCTTCAGACTCATGTCAGCACAACATCAAGTCCAAGTTGGTCCCCATCCCAAGGTTAAGGTCACTGACTGAAAATCCTGGGTTCCAGATCAGCACTTGCCTGCCTGCCCCAGCAGATCTGTGTCAAGGCTCAAGCCTGCAGGCAGGATAGCCTGTTGGGAAGGGGTGGAGGCGTAGCTTTGAGTCCTGGCTGGGATGACGGGCCAGGCTGTAGGCATTGTTTGATTTATAACTTACATTGTTTAGACAAATGGCATGTTTGGATTCTTACTCTAAATCTTGCAAATGTCAGGGGCCTAAATTAGGCAATGTTAGATATTTTGCTCTCTAACCTGAGAGCAGGAAGAAACCATATGGATTTAAGCTGGAGAGGGACAGCGTAAAGTTTAGATTTTTAAAAATAGCTTTACTATGATATAGCTGACATAAAATTAATTGCATATATTTAATGTGTACACCTGATGGATTTTGACAGACCAATGGAATCGTCATCACAATAAAAGAGAATGAGAATAAAATTTTGAAGAACACATATTCAACAAATGACTTTTGTCTAAACTGTATAAAATACTCTTAAAATTCCATAAAGAGACAAATGATACAATTAAAAATGGACAAAATATTTGAACAGTCATTTCACCAAAGAAGATATACAAATGTCACAGAAACACATGAAAAGGTGTTCAATACCATTAGTCACTAGGAAGATGTAGATTTGTATTTTAAAAGATCACTTAGGCTTCAGTTCAGTGTAAGGATTAGAGATCAGGAAAGGCTTCAGAAAGAACAGTTAAGGGGTTATTGCCATCAAACTAGTAAAAGATAGTGGTTGTTTGAGTTAAGATGGTGGTCGTGGAGATAGGGGGAGAATGATAAATTAGGGAAATACTCAGGAAGCTAAACAGATAGGCTCTGACATTGACTTTGATTTTAGAGAGTAAAATGTTAGAAATGATTTCACATTTTCTGGCTTATACGATTAAGTGAATGATGGTGCCATTCACAAACATAAGGAAGTCTGGAGGAAGACTGGGCGTGAAGAAAGATCGATTTATATTAAATAAGCACTTTTGAGGTATGAAAGTACACCAAAGTAGAATCGTGGAACAGGCAATTGGCATAAGACGCAGTTTTAGCCTGTCTCGTATTTGATGTGGTCAGAAGTTGAAACGAGTGGGCTGAGGTTTAAATGAGAAGAAAGAGAAAAGCAGGGTTTGTCAAATCAGATTCCCCTGTTCTGTCCCCATGAAAGGGAAGGAACCTGTTTTCCATCCATGGTCTAAACTAGTGAAGCAAGAACCTCTTGGTAAAGGAGAGGTTCAAAGGCCTTTTTTAAAAATACTCTACTTGGAAACCTCGAGGCACTTTACCAGTCTTGAGGTACTTTGAGCCAGGACAAAGTGAAGCCAAAATTCTTCTGAGTCTCACTGCTCCTTCATTTCCAAACATCCCCCCTTGCTAACTCCCAACTTATATGTAGATTGAATTTATATAATTGTGGCCTCAGAAAATAAAAAAAAATTCTAGAGTGCAGGTCATTTAAAATCTTACTAAATGATCTGTCCAATTTTCCATGTGGATTATATAATCTGTTGAAGGAAGTAAAAAATAAAAAAGCATTATTTTCTTTCTTTTTCACCTAATTAGTGAATTCTAACCATATCCTTCTTTAGATCCCTTTTCCATCCCAGTCTGGTTCTCACATTCTTAGAAAGAACAACGAGATCTTTAAATTCACTCAGTTTGTGTTGGGAAAGAGGCCAAAATTAGTTAGTGTCCCATTGATAGTCAGAGTAGCCTTCTAGCAGTACAATCTAGGGAAGGCATTTACCCCTCTTCCCCTCCTCTTTTCCTAGTTTGGCATATTCTAGCTTGTGTTTTGCTCTCTCGATAAATATGAGAGAAAATAAAAGACACTATTCAGCTTTCCTTGTCTGAAAAGTTTGGCATTTCAGTGGTTTTCTTTAAAGTGGGGTCTTCATTTGTAACCAGCTTTGCCATTAACGGAAATCAATCTGAATGTCTTATTGTGCATCTTTTTTCTTTCCTCACAGTCTGAAATTGCCTTTGCCAAGTTTTTGAGCTGAACCTGAAAGACCCTCTCATTTTCCTGTTCCCTGCCTCCAGCCCCATTGAATCCTCACAGAGCTTTCTCAGGCTGAAGGGCTGCAGTGTGAGGACTGGGAGGAACATGACCTACTCCGCTAACCCAGTGGCCTGAGCCAATCACAAAGAGGATTGGAACCTCACTTGAGCCTCCTTTTCTTT
>CM053502.1:145742189-145814654 GCA_028627145.1 Eidolon dupreanum
GTCTTCAAAGCTAACCGTTAAGAACAAGGATGGTGGAGGCTTTCTGTGCTACCTGGAAGCTGACAGACAGTCAGAACTTTGATGAATACATGAAGGCTCTAGGTGGGTAAAAATAAAATGTGGTGTTCTCTTCTTGACCTACCATTTCATCTGCTTGAAGATTCCTTTTTTCATCCATTACATTGGCAAGTGACAAAGACAGATCATGTTGTGATAATTGGATCCTAGGCTATGTATTTCCCAGGGAATGGATTTTTAATGCAGTAGTTGCCTGCTTTCTTGCCCAGGGCCAAATAATGGTGCATTTGGTAGGCTGGAGAATATGAAGCTTCTGTGCCTTTGCCATTTTCTCTTCAGCATCCACTTATTGTTTGTGCATCCAAATAACTATCCACTTATTACAGCTCAGTAGTTGTATTGCAGATTAATGGGCTAACCATGCTCTAGTGAAACTTACACTTTAGGATCTGAGTTCCAAAATAGGAAAACAGTTTCTTGGTTTGTGAGTTATTTCGGAAGTTGCAGCTGACTGTATTGCTTTCTATTTTAGGTGTGGGCTTTGCCACTAGGCAGGTAGGAAATGTGACTAAACCAACAGTGATCATCAGTCAGGAAGGGGACAAAGTGGTGATCAGGACTCAAAGCACATTTAAGAACACAGAGATTAGTTTCCATCTGGGAGAAGAGTTTGATGAAACTACTGCAGATGATAGAAACTGTAAGGTAAGAAGCCACCTCTTTGGGGTGGGAATAGGGAGGAGGGAATAAAAGAGAGATTCTTCATACTACTTTTTTAGATGGTAAGTAATGTTCTCAGTATTTCAATGCACAGAGAAGGACATCGAGGTTAATTCTGCATTCTAGTATGCATAGGTTATGATCTGTACAATGCTTACTTGGCTACAGTTTAAATCTTGAATCTATATCTTACTGTATGTTTTCATATTATATATCAAACCTGTATTTCAGAAAGTATTCATTTAAAAGAATGATTGCATTTTATTTCATCTCTCTGACCGCCTCATATTGACTAAGTAAACAGTTTGTCTCATTCTAAGGCTTTGTTTAAAGGAGAAGGGAGACTAGTCCAAAAGCATTTGTTCAGGATTTTGATTTCTAATATACGAAGTTTTTGCATCTAAATGTACACATTTTAATAAAGTTATAAATTATTTAAGTTTAAATAATAATGACTCTAGGAGCAATAGAAGACATGGTACTAAAATGATAATTAGTCAATCATGATTTATTCAATCATACAATTCTTTCAAAAATCATTTGACTTCAATATCAGAAATCATATCTTTACCTATTGCTGTGTTCTGCATTTTATTGTTGTTCTCAGTCTGTTGTTAGCCTTGATGGAGACAAACTTGTCCATGTACAGAAATGGGATGGCAAAGAAACAAATTTTGTAAGAGAAATTAAGGATGGCAAAATGGTTATGGTAAGTAATGGCAATTCTCTCTTCCTCTTTCCTTGGGTTTTACCCCTCTCCCTTTTCCATTTTCCTTCCCTCTCCCTCCCCTCTTCCCTTCTGCTACTTCCCTCCCTTTCCTCTTCTTTTCTCCCTCTCCTTCCCTGCCTCCTTCCCTCCCCCTCCCTTCTAATAACATTAACCCATTAACAAGGTTCCTTAACAAGTATAAAACAGAAGAAATAAAGATCTTAGCTAATTATTTCCTTGGCTCTGCTTCTTTAATTACAGAAAAATATTCTTAATGCAATTTTAAGAAGTTGCCATTAATTTAGCTAAAATTTGTGTGTCAAAAGAAGAATTTTTGTAAGATTACTGCAAATGCTAATCCTCAAATGAAATCTAAATATAAAGCCAATAATCATGAAAATATATAAAGATGATTAATATTCCTATAAGAATATCAAGCTTGTTGGATATCAGAAAAATTACTTTATAGCTCCTGTAATAAAGAAGATATCTTTGAACATTTTATATTTTAGTTTATGAAGGTTATGGAAGTTCAGTGTAAATAATTTAGAATATAACATACAAGTATAACAAAAATATAAAAATCTTAATTTCTCCTCAAAGAGAATAATTTTAATATTATTTCCTTCTAGTCTTTCTTTTAATACATAACACTATCAACACTAGTGGTCATGTAAAAATTATAAAATAGAAAATTATTAAAAATAATTTCTCTAATGCTGGAGTAACATCGTAAACTGGAAAAATAGCAGAGAGTATTTTTGTTATTTTAGAAAATTGACTTGTTTCCTCTCTTCCCCTCAACTAATGCAATCAGAGCTGTTCTAGATTGAGATGTGGGGCTTATATATTTATACGTCTTTTCACAAGTGGAAGTGTGGTAGGGTGCAGAGGGACAGTTTTTCTTTCATGAGAGCAAATATTTGCCCACATTTTTCTTCAGCGATAATCAAAAGAAAGGATTCATTTCTAAAAGATTCAATCTGAATTTTTCTTTATGCTTTAACCTCTATTTTTGTCCCTGATACACAAAATTGGGTAACTCAATTTTGGCTATATGACTGATCAGGCAAGATTAAGTTCAAAAAAGGAGATTAAAACAATGTATGATAAGGGCTCAGTATACTCTTGAAAATCACATCACTATATGAAAATAACAAACACTAAAAAAAACAAAAATTTTTAAAGCATAGGCTAAAGCATGACAGCCATGTGCATTTACCTTTTCCCGCTGATTTTGGAATAAGTCATTGCAGATACCACTTGCTCAAATGATTTGTATTTTCTAAAAACTTTTTGAAAGTTATGTAAGTCATGAATTCAAAACTGTTAGAAAAACCTACTACAAATTTCTTTCACTTTTGAAGCAGTTAGCTTATTTGGTCTAATTACTCTAATAATCTAAGGCAAAATGAATTCTTTTGACCTCAATCCAGATAGTTAATCTAAGTTTTTGTTTCATTTTCCTTTTAGAGACATTGACTATATACACATTTTATTCATTCAGTAAATATAAAGGTTTCTTTTTGTTTTAAGAAATAAAGAGCAAATGCAACATTTAATATTTGTAAATGCTATTTTTTTTTGCATAATAATGAAATCATACATATGAAAACCTTTAAAAATTTCAGCTACGGATGTTCCTGTGTAAAAGATTTGATTATCTTTTGAATCTTTCAGACTCTTACTTTTGGTGATGTGGTTGCTGTTCGCCACTATGAGAAGGCATAGCAAGGTTCCTGATCCCGGCTGGAGAAGCTCTACGATTTTTCTGTTTACTCAAGTCTCAGTGTTATCCTGCAATGACAGCACAGCTGATCACTAATTAGAAGGTTATCCTTGGTGCGAAGGTGGAAAATGGTGATTTAAAAACTCGTTTTCAAAAAACCTGTTACTTTAAGCAACTAGCTCAATTTTGATCTGCAAATTTATCATGTTTTATAGTTTGTATTAAAATTTTAAGCTACATTTTTAAAATTAAAAGGTGAATACATTTTATAATTTCTATTGGAATAAAAATCATATACTCATGAGAAATATTGTTGTTTTTAGTATTACTAATCTAGCTGGAAATTGTATGCTATAATTTTAAATAAAATAACCTTTTCTTTTCTGGTATAAAGTGAGGCTGGAAAAGTTAGCACTTTGTTTAAAATACTAATTAAAAAATAAACAGAAGACTGAGGAAGTATGGATAAGCCACAGTTTTTGGCTAGAATGCAAAGACACATTGTTATGGTGGGTTGCATAACACAAATGACTTCTTGCTTTTAGAAAAGGGCAGCCTGAAGAAGCAAAATGATATACATGAAAATGTCTTAGTAAAAGATAAATATAATCAAAGTATCATGTAATTAAAATGTTGTATAATTTAAATTTCTTATTGAAAGGTAAATAGAAAAAGAGAATGAATTTTATCATGGATTATAAAAATGTTCTTCAGACAAGTACATTCCATAAGAATGCTAAAATGGAGTGTGTGTAGAGTGTGCATGAAGGCATTCACATTTCTTTTGTGTGGGAGTTGTAGGAACTGAGTTAACCAAAGGGATTCAAGTAAATATCTATAACTGGCTAAGATCTGCATTTGTAAAGTACAAACATATTATTTTATATTGCATCATTTACAAAATGCTTATATATATTTTCTCAAACCTACAATGTGAAGCAGGTAAGGCAGATATTATTTTTACTTTACTAATGAGGAAACTGAAGATTAGCTTTATATGACTAAGTTCTCATGACTAGTGAATACCAAGAACTGGAAATCTTGAAATTTTCCCCTTTATTTTCTCTCAAAAATTAATATTTCAACTTTTTTTCTGAAATAAAAATGTAAGATTTTATATTCTCTGATAATTCCTTAGGAAGTCTTCTTTATCAGCCTCTGGGGGTAGGGGGTTGGGAAAGAGTAAATATTTTTCAGGACAAATATGCAACATTAATTTTTTAATCAACCCAGTGATTTCAGTAAATTTTTATAAGTTAATTCGAGGTCCAATCAACATATATATATATGTTACATTAATAACATATATATGTTAATATATATATATATATATATATATATATATATATATGGACACTTCCTTTAGCTTACACAATTTACCACAATGATACATTATTACTTCAAGTACTATAATGGAGAGTAGAAAAATCTAAATTGCAGTTATAGGATTTAACATAGGAATGTGCAATTATTATTGAATGTCAAGATTAAGATTGTCTAGCTAAGGTTACCATTCCTAAAATTATAGCTTACTTTTGTCTTTAAAAGCTATGACTTCGTAATTTTATTTCTGGGTATTTATCTGAAGAAATCCGAAACACTAATTTGAAAAGATATACGTATTCCTATGTTCATTCCAGCATTATTTACAATAGCGAAGCTATGAAAGGAACCAAAGTGTCCATCAATAGATGACTGAAGAAGATGTGGTACATATATATAGTGGAATATTACCTGGCCATAAAAAAGAATGAAATCTTACCATTTGTGACAACATGGATGGACCTAGAGGGTTTTATGCTAAATGAAATAGTTCAGAAAGACAAATACCATATGTTTTCACTTATATGTGGAATCTATAAAACAAAACAAACAAACAGAAACAGACTCATAGATAACAGAGAACAAACCTATGGTTGCCAGATTGAGGGAGAGGGATTGGAAGATGTAAGGTACAGCATAGGGAATGTAGTCAATAATATTATAAGAACTATGTATAGTGCAAGGTGGATACTGGACTTATCAGAAGGGGGATCGCTTCTTAAGTTATATAAATGTCTAACCACTATGCTGTACCACTTCTCCTGGAGGACTTTTTTCTCTTGGTTGATTTCAGCCTATGCTTGGTAGAAGCACAGTTTCTGGCCTGTCTAATTCTTAAAGATACAAGGCAAAGGATGGCGATTCAGCTTCAGGTCATTATAATTAGGCTAAATAATATCTTTCTGGCATTTATTTTCATAATAGCTGTCTTACGGAGTTAAGAATGGAAGTTTCTGGGTGGTCTAAATAGGAAACAAAGTTATACTGGGCTAAAAGATCAAGAGTTTTAGTGATGGGACAAATATGCTTTTCTGGGAAGATAATTAACAGATACATTTGCTTCCTAAATGTTTACAGGGCAGTTGCAAACAATTTTTCTTCAAGCCATAATCTTCTATCTCATATAGTAACCTGTCAATGTGCTAATTTTACCTTTTTTTCCTTTCTGTTAAAAAAAAAAAAAAATAGCAAGGCCAAAGGCAATTTGACCAATAGGCCCCGGAAGAACATTTCTGAAACTACAAGATCCCAAATATAGAAACTAGGCTAAAGGCCATCTTGTGACATTTAATTATGAAACCTTGATAGTAAGCAACAGCTCCCCACTCTCACAGGAGTTCTCTCTCACCCAGATATATACCCTCAAGACACCCAGAAATAAGGACCCATAAAAACCTAAGTTTGAGGTACCTGTAGATGTTGAGGCACTGTGCTTCTTAGAGAGTGGGTATAAAAGAAAGCAAAAAAAAAAAAAAAAAAAAAGGCAGAGGGAATAGAAGGAAGAATGGTATTTCTACCCAATAATTTCGGTATATTGTACTTTTTAGGATTTCAAACATTTCTTAGATTTCAAAAAGTGTATGCCATTTTTATGTTTACTTAAGAATTATTTCACAAGCACTTTTTTTCCCCTGGCTTATTGGGAAATGAAAACAAAGTGAAAATGCCTTTTTTTTTTAATAGTTTTTCTATTTTTCAAAATATTTGGACTAGAACCACTAAGTTATTTTGCTGTCTTTACAGTTGTTTTCTCTCATCCGTCCATCTTTCTTTTCCCCCCGCTGTTTTCCTCCATACTCTTGTGGTTGTGGACTGAGAAACTAGCAAGGGCTCACTGCCCATTGCTCACAGAAGCCAATATTATGACATCGGTTTCTGAGAAGAGAAAAGGCCTTGTTGCGAGGCTGACCAGCAAGGACACGTGAGGCAAAGCTCCAACTGGTTTCCCTGATCCAGGGTTCAGGGTGAGTTTTAAACAGTGAGCAGGACATGCTGGTATGCAGAAGTGCTGGTGGAGCTGATTTCAATTTGAGGGTTTGGGAATTTGACCATTTATGGTAAAATATGGTAAGGGGTTTCCGCACCAGATCTTCTGGACAAAGGACACTTTGCTTCTGAAATGGTTCTGGTGTTCAAGTTCTTGTCATGTCCCAGTCCTTTGGTTCTGTGGCATGGGGAGGGGACAGGGAGTAAGACTTTGGTTCAGGTGAAACTGGAGGTCAAAGTTTTCTCCTCTGTGCAGGCTTCAGTTTTGGCATGACTTGCAGTTTTGGTCTATCATCTCTGAAAAGCAGCTCAGCGTCTTGTTAGAAACAGACTAGGACCAGTTTGAGCTGGTTCTGCAGTTACACAAGGACCATTTTGTCCACTATAGGAAAATATTTTCATTCTCCAAAGATTTTTGAATCATCCTAAAGCTGAGGAAGGACTTGAACTAACCTGGCAGGACTTGAAACAAAATACAGGTACATTGATTCCCATTTCAAAGCCCTTTTCATGACACACATTCTTTTTATTACACAGGACACAAAATAAGGTTTTTTCTAAAAGGAAACAAATATACTTTACAACGTCTTTTATGAAGTTAGTTATTCTGGAGGGTATTTTCATCTCCAAAGGAATTCCACACCCTAAAAATGTAAACCATGTGTTTCTTTACTTAAAGGAGTCAGCATCCTCGTAAATGGTATTGAAAGGTACACAGAATTCAAGGCAGCTCGAAAATCTTGGCTCCTTAGTAAGACTAAATATTGTTAAACAAACAAACAAACAAACAAACAAACAAAATTCAACTAAGTAAATTTGAAGCTCTAATTAGCTGTTTTGATTCATAAATTGGCAGCACCACACCTAGCAAATATAAGCAGTTCTCCAAGGGACAGTACAAAATAAAAGGTTTTTACAACAACAGTGGGGCAAGGGAACTATTAACAAAAGAAGACAAAGAATTCTTTTTAGAGCTAGACTTCTTTGAGAGGGTAGGGAAGAGTGAGGTTCTTTTGTTTGTTTGTTTGTTTGTTTGTTTTTACCATGTAGATTCCTCTACTTTCTTGGGGGTTTAGGGGTGGGAGGGATGGGGGAGAGTGGAGAGGGCCCAAGGACAGATTACCTTACTGGTGCTTGACCAGAAAATTCCAGACTAGTTGATTAAGGTTCTGTTTCTGGGCAACTTTGAATCTGCAATTAGATCAGATATCAATCTAGGTTTGGTATCATGGACTTTTAGCATGAGATACCACTTTGGGCCCCTGGTTTTGTCTTTGTCTTTAAGAGTATCTTCAAAAATTCCTTGGAAGAGTAAAATCAACAGGCTCTATTTATGATTTCCATGCATCTCTGGAATGCATAAAGCATGATTCTGAGACATTGTTCTAACTCAGTTGTTAAAACAAACTGTTAAATAGAAAAAAATCCACAGGCCCAAAATGGCCTTGCTTGTGCTAACGCTCATGATACCAAGCCTAGATTTAATACCGGATCCATTATTGTTTCAGTCTCTCCAGAAATACACTCTTAATCGACCATCTGTAATTTTCTGGTAAACACCAAAGAGGTAATCTGTCGTTTGAACTCTCTTCACTCCACCCTACCCCTAGAAAGAAGGTGCAATCTGCATGATAAAAACCCTTGCTCTCCCCCACCCTCCCAATCTAATTCTAAAAATCATCCTTTCTTTTCTTTTGTCCCTAGCTTCCTTGCCCCACCTTACTTCCGATAAAAACTTTTCCTTTTGTACAACCAACCCCTCCAGGTCTCTTCTAATTGCTAGACAGCACACTGCCCAATTGATCGACCGCTTAATAAAACCAATTTAATCTTCGATTTACTTGATTTTTTTTTTTTTTTAAGAAACAAAACTCCGAAACCTAGTGTATTCGAGTAGTGGTTATGGAACATCATCATCACTTTAGCAACACCTCGAGGGTCTTGTAAAAACACAAATTACTGGGCTCAACTCCCTGAGTTTCTGATTCAATACGGCTGGAGTGGAGACAGGGAATTTTCGCTTCTAACTAGAATTCCCAGGTAATGCTGATGCTGCTAGCTCAGGGACAACACCTTGAGAGTCACAGTGCTATCCCAAACTTCTGCCTATCTCCTCCAAATCAGAATACTTCAAGGTTCTCTGCATCACTTCTGTGGTTTAGGGACAGGTGGCATTTAGGGAAAGATGATCTGCCAGGGGCTGGCCCAAACATATTCCTTCCCAGGCTAATCACTAACGCCAAGAAGCCAAAAGGCAAGTAATCGTTAGACAGCGGCTGAAGGTCAGGCTAACCGAGTTCTTGCAGACTTTGCCCTCGCACGTGACCGCTGGGCGTCTACACCTCTTTGCGTCTTCTGCCTCCTCCCCAGCCCCGGGGCCTGAACGCAGAGTACAGTCGCAGGACGAACTCAGTGTCTCCAAGGCCTGTGGCGGTGCGTGGCCCGCGATGGCTCTGCTAGACGTGCTCTTCTGTTGCCTGTTGGCGGTCTGGCACTGCCAACCCGGCCTCGGACTGCCCCTGGCGCCCGCTGGCGGCCAGAGCCCCGCTCCAGCAGTGGGTGAGTCGGACGCCACCCTTTCTCTCCTGGGACCTGCCAGAGAGCGCTGGGGAGGAAGCGTCGGCTCAAAGTCAGGAAAAGCGCGAGGGCAGCAGAGCGCCCTGGTCCGCACTCCGGCGAACTGGACCCCAGATGCGCAGGGCGCCAGCTCCCGCCACTGGGCGCGGGAAGCCGGAGGGCGAGGGCGACGAAGGGACCAGGGCGCCAGGTCGACCCTCGGGCAGGTCGGGGCTCGCCTGCAGCGGGGCGTTCCCAGCCCGCGCGGCAGCTGGATTCCGCCTCCCATACAGTGGCTTAACACTCTGTCTCCGGGTGTTTGTTCTGGGGGAGGGAAAGAAAAGCTGCATGCCTCCAGGAACAAAGCTGGGAGTGGGATGTCCCGCACTACCAGCGGCCTGGAAGCTGCCCAGAGCGGAAGGGGAGCTGCAAACTTCCCGGCACACTTCAGGAGTGTAAATTTCATTGGGACGCAGAGTATCTGCTGTCCTGCTCACCGAGTTTGGTGGCTTTTTCTTGCCACTCTACCAGGCAGAGTACAGCCACAGTCTCGGTGCTACCCACCCCTAGAACTCATGAGGCCTTCATTTCACTTTACCTGGATGTTGGACTCTCAGCAGAGGAGACCAGTCCCCGCCCCCTCCCATCCCCTCAACCCCCCACCCCCTTCACAACACTTAACACAGTGCCTGTTATGGTGGTGGTTTTCAAAGTGTGGTCTGGGACCAGCAGCATCTGCGTCACCTAAACTTATTACAAATGCAAGTTTTCGACCTACCTGATCTACCGAATCCAAAGTTCTGAGAACTGGCGCCCAACAAGATGTTTAATAAACCCTCAAGGTAATTCTGATAGACCCTGGAGTTTGAGAATCACTGGTCCAGAATAGGTAAATGTTGGATGATAGATTTTACGATGGCATTTGAGACTTCAGTTTCAAAGATCAAGATAACCCACACCTCGCAGACTCCCTTTACATGAAAATTGCTCTTATTTAGAGGAGAAAGAGTTAAGTAGGTGGGGTTCTTGTCATGTGTTTTGGGTATAGGCTTTTCTGAAACTCAGCGCAGTGCATAGTCCTGAAACCTCTTCTCTGTCACTTTGCTTTCTCACACAACTTCGGAAATTCTCTGTGAAAAACGCCTCCTCTTTGTCTGAAAGCCAAGTCCTCGTGACTCAGCTGTCAGGCAATTGAAAGCAAAAACTGTAAATCTGGTTTCCCAATTGTCAGTCATAACAAGAAATTGTTCCAAAATACTTAGAAATGCTGGTTCTTGCTTTTATTAAAGCTGGAGCTGTGTTTAATTATGTGGCTGTTTAGGATTCTGAGATAAAATGTCTCCGGTTGCATGAGACCAATGACAAATTCACCTTTTGCGTTTAAGAATCTGATTGCTGAAGGCTTCTGCTAAACACTTCCCTCTTTTTCAGGGAAGCAACAAGGTTGAGTAAGCTAGGAAGATGAAGGGACAAGGGTAACTGGGGTTCAAAAAGCTGATGCTTAAGTGTTGATTTAGCAGTTTCATGCTGGATATGTTATTTTACATGTTTTTCACTTGATGGGACCTTCCCCTTCTCTTCCTCCCAACCCAAAATGCTTGGACTTCCTTACAACACCCACTATGACTGGCCTCTGCTCATGTGTGTGCACACGTGTGTGCGCACGTGCTCAAATTCCCCGTTTTCTGTCCAGTCAAGTCCTGGGTTGTCAGAGGACAACAATCCAAGGTAGCTTCACCTGGGTGTGTTAGTCACAATTCTTTTATGTAATGAAATGGATCAGGACCTGCTGGACTATTTGGTAGGAACTGACATTCTAAACAAATAAACAAGAACACCTATTTTAAACAGTTATATGTCCAAACATCTGAATTATAGTTTACTTTAGGGTAAATTAAAACATTACGAGATGAATTATAAGATTTTTTGTGGTATAATTTTGAGACTTTACCTAGCTATGTTGACAGCACACAGATAGATATCCACAGACATTTGTGAACATCTTTTAAAGATTATCTGTAGAACAAGAGAGTACTTGTGGTATAGTGAAAAGAAGTTTGAATTATGAGCTAAAGATTCTGGATTGGGGTGTGGGTTCTGCCGTAGGCCAGGTCTATGGTCTTGGAGACATACCACACACACCACACACACACACACAGAATTTTGTATGCAATTTTATTAGAGGTGGGAGATGAGGCCTTTAGAGGTTCGTTATTCATGAGTTTCAGGTTAAGAACCCATCAGAGCTTCATTCTGGACTTCTATTTAAAGACGCTCCTCGGTGCATCTATTATTATTATCCTTCACTTACCTGTCTGGTAATGCAGTATAGTGGAAAGAACACTGGACTCCAAGTCTGGAGAGACTGGTTCCAGTTGAGCTTTCATTGCTGAGTCACCATGCAAACTTGAGGAAACCCTGACATATGCCTATGCTTAATTAAAACATTGTTGAGGGCCCATTATAGGTTAGACATATTCTAGATGCTGGGGGTATATAAATATCAGTATTAAATTATGTCAGAGGAATGTGTCCTTAATGTATGTATAATCTCATGTCCCTTAATTATCACAGCATCTCACATAGGGGTCGTCATTATCTATTTAACATTTGTCGAGTGAGACGGAAGGACATTTGAAGGTGAGCACACACAGAGGCAGTGTGTGCCCTGGTGAAGAGCCTCTGGAGTCACATTTTCTGAATTCCTGTCTTTGCTCTGTTGTGTATGACATATGTGACTTGTGCTGCAGTTCTTTACCTGTAAAATGGAAATAATGATGAGTTAATACATGTAAAGCATAGAAAAAACAGTACTAAACTTACAGTAAACACTTGATGAATTTTAACTATTCCTTGGAAATGAGAAAGTACAATCTCAAATTCAAACTTGGATTACAAAATAATAACAGTACAACTGAGCTTACTAGATGCCAGGCACCTTTTACAAGCTTTACTTTTGCTAAGTCACTCATCCCTCCTAGAGCAGATAGTAATAGTATTCCCATTTTACAGATGAAACAAGCCAAGATCACACAGCTAGATTAATAAGTGAAGCTTGGGTTCAAAATCAAGCAGTCTGACTGGAGTCTCTGCTCTTAACCATAACACTATACTGTTCTGTGTGCAGTTTACAGTATCTTAACATTTTACAAATAACAGAATACATGTTTACATAAAAATGAGATGCACTATATAGTTATACGCCAAAGAAGAACAGTTTCCAGGATGATTCTGAACTATTCGCCAACTCTACTTTGCATGTTGGATAAAGTATGTCTAAATTGGAAATAAAAGTTGGCATAGTTTCTGCATTATAGAATAAAATAAATCACTTGGGAAATGTTTTTAAATGTGAACTGAACACCAAGTAATTGATCATAAAAACTATTTTACGTCTACTTTTACATCTACTTTCTTAGCTGTGAATTTAATGTGTTATAAAATTATAACAATATTGTGAAGAAACAACAACCCAAATATAACTTACCTTTTCTATCTCAACAAATTAACTATTTTCAATTTTTTACTTTATTTTCTCAGGTTTGGGTTGTATTCATAGTGTTTGCTCACATACATACTTAGCATTTTTCATTTTTGTACAGATAAAAATTTGCAGTCTACTTTGCTGTTTCCTGCTTCTGGTATAGTATGTGACACTATTGTCATTTCTGTTGTGTTCCTGTTATAAATTACACATAATAAGAGTAAACCCGAAATTCAAAATGTGAAAAAGTCTCAATATTAAAACAATGTATTAACTGCATATGAAAAGGCAATTAAACCATTGGAGATATATGTAAATGGTGTACAAGCAAATCTGAAGTCTTTCAAAATGAAGTTTAGTTATGACTCTCATTTATTAGTTGTGTGCACTGGAGAAAATTTCCTAATTGATCCGGCTTTAGTTTTATAACTTTAAAATGAGAACAGTGATTCCTATTTCAGAGAGTAATATGAGAATAAAATGATATAGTATAGTTAAATTGCTTATCACAATGCGTGGCATGTAGTAAATACTTAATAAAAAGAGGTACTGCTATGATTACTAGTACTACTATTTCTTACAATAAAAATCGTTTTTAAGGAGATATACAAGTAGGGATGCTATCAAATGGGTTCTGGGCTTCTCCCTGAAAACCCAATGGAAGTCTCCTCTTTAGCAAATATGTCTCTTAAAATTATTAACATTCTATATGTGTATGATAGAAGATATTAGTCTACTAAAAACTTTTAAGAACCTCCAGCAATTTTAATTTATGGCTTAAAGCTGGTATTTAAGATTTATATTCTTTTCCATTAATGTTGAGAGAAAAGATTTTACAGGAATTTAGGAGATGTAGTTCCTGGTTCTGTAATCTATTCACTACATAACCTTAACAGACCACATCATATTTCTGTGTCAATTATTCTAACAGGAAGCATGTAAATAATGATAAAACCTTAAATTTTGGAAGAATGGTGGCATTCTATTAAGACAATACAATATTATTATTGGCTTCCCAGAAGGATGTCTCCATATATATCATTACACAATTTATGTTTATTATATAGTTATACTATCACTGAGTTCCTCAGTTCTGACACATGTAAGTCGTAAATTCTAGTACATCGTTCCTACTGACTCTGGAATCTTCATCTTACAGGAAAAGATTATATTTAATTTCAGGGCATATAAACATTTAAATTATTAAGGTTTTCCTTCATCACTGTGTCTAGTCTTACTGTAAATACTTGCATGGGAATACCAAAAAGGTAGATTGAACACCATTTCTTTTCCAATCAACAGGACAGTTTTGGCACGTGACTGACTTACACTTAGATCCTACTTACCACATCACAGATGACCACACAAAAGTGTGTGCTTCATCCAAAGGCACAAATGCCTCCAATCCGGGCCCTTTTGGAGATGTTATGTGTGATTCTCCATATTACCTTATTTTGTCAGCATTTGATTTTATTAAAAATTCAGGACAGAAAGCATCTTTCATGATATGGACAGGGTAAGTGATTTTATAAAGACCATTAGTTATTCAGTATTTATCTACAGTGTTTTAAGCTTCATTAGAATGCTGAATTCCATAAGATTCATTACGTTTTCAGAATTATTTGGGTTTAAAAAATACCAGGTCAAATTAATAAACATTATTAAAGGTAAGAAAAATTTTGTCTGTTTTATTTTAGAATATAAGCTTTAGAAATATATCGATGTTAACCAAGACGTGAATCCATAAACACCACATTTGTATCAGTGTTTTGAGGTATTTACTAATGTGATAAATGTCTTGATTAAATAACTGAAAACAAATGGCAACGATGAGAGTTAACCTATGATAGCAATTTTGTAAACATCATCTTCTGGTGGCATAATTAATTCCTTCCATCACAATAGAGTGAAGAGGCCCACACTTCCTGTACCTGCAATGCCGCCTATGGCACTATTTTAATTAATTTATATATTGTGACTCATTTAATCTCTATAATGTATATTTTTAATTATTATTATTATTATTATTATTATTCCCATTTTACAGAGTTGAGGAAATGAAGGCACTGAGCATCTAACTAACTTACCCAAGGGCACACAGGTAGTAAGTGGCAAAGCTGGGATTTGAGTTCAGGCAATTTTGGCTCTGGAATCTCTGCTTAATCACTAAAATTTTTTACCTCCCATAAATCTTCAGTCATGCAGTGAAATTGGCTGAGATTTCTAGTTTACCTTTTGTAATTACACAAAATTTTTAATAGGATTCTCTGTAGGAGAAAGATAAATGAAGAGTAATTTATCAACTTTTTAAACTATCATTTTTGTGTGTGTGTGTGGAGATCTGTAATGATAGTACAGCAAGATATCACACATAAGTCTAGCGACTTTTTATAGAAACTAATTTTGTTCTTTGGGGTTCTGTGTCTTTTTCAGGGACAGCCCACCTCATGTTCCAGTGCATGAACTCTCAACAGATATTGTCATAAATGTGATTGCTAATATGACAACTACCATCCGGAGTCTCTTTCCAAATCTCCAGGTTTTCCCTGCACTGGGTAATCATGACTATTGGCCACAGGTAAATTTGACCTCAACTTCCAGAAGTGCTAAAAGGAATTTTTCCATCAGTAGTGTCAAAACTATGACAATAACTAGCTGATGATGAGACATGGGAGTGGGGCTCATCGAGGCCGAGTGTGCTCTTAATGCTAACCAGTGAGGATGGCAAGGTGACTTTAAAGTGACAATTCATTAAATGTTATGTCCATAGTGGGTTTTCAGAAGCACTTTACCTAGTTTGTGAACTGTTACTTTTTGTTTTCCTTTGTAATCTTTAATTTCTCTTTTCTTTTGAATAATTTCGTTATTTATTCATATTTCCATGATAAAGTTAGCAAGGAAAGTTAATGTTGACAAATTTTAAGTTTTTCAGAATTTCAATGAAGCATACAAAGCTCTCTACACACTAAGGCAAACTGTAATTAAAAACTTTAAAAACATAGCACACCATCATAAGACCTAAAGAGGGAGGTCCATATTCAAGTTCAATTTATCCAATTAAGATGTGATTCAAGGCAGAGACTGTGTTTGGAATATTTAATGCCTGATATACCCTGGGCTTCAACTTATCAGAGTGGCTGTTTGTTAAGCAGCCTGTGCATAACAGCTAGATAGCAGCCTGGTTACAGGGCCTTGTTATAATAGCATAGTATCTTAGATTTATACAGATGCAAGAGATCTCAGAGATTGTTGTTTTAGTCCAGGGATTGGAAAACTATGGCCTGTGGTCCAAATTTAGCCTATCAGTTGTTTTTGTGAATAAAGTTTTATTGGGACATAGCCATGGCTATTCTTTCTGTATTGCCTGTGGCTTTTACACTGCATTAGCAGAGTAGAATGCCTGTAACAGAGATCATATCTTTCATAAGCCTATACTATTTGCTATTTGGCCCTTTATAGAAAAAAATTTGGTGACTCTGATCTAAATCTATTTTTCATTTTATAGAAGAAAAAACTGAGGCCTGGAAATGTTAAGTTGCTCATTTAAGTGCCCACAACCACTTAGAGGTAGAGCCCATGTCCTGGATCTTTTGTGTTCAATTATATCAACATTCTTTCTCACACCCCTTGTTCTTGCCAGACTATCATAATCAGTATCTCCAAACATGATGTTTACTTTAGTGGATCTCTTTATCTGCATTTTTCTTTTTCCTTAAAAATCTTTTCTAGCTCATGTCAAAAGGATGCTTTATGAAAATCTTGTTTAAAATGGTTAATCTAACTTAAATACAGTGACCTTGAAAGTTATACTCTAAAATGAGCTTAAATTTTAAGTGACTTCTTGGCACTGGCCTCCAGTCTTGAGATAAATAATATGTGAGTCTTTGTGAGTTGGTCTCTCAAGTAGTAGTCAACTTTTATTACCGTTGAGATATTAGATCACACAGAGGAGAGGCTGAGGGATGAACAGTCTGGAGGAGCCAGAGGTTACACACATTGTTTTTATATGCTGTAGATAACGGACAGACTGGTGTAGTAGAAATGTGGGGTTTATAGCCACATTCACTAGAATTTAAATCTTTATCCTGCCCTACTTCTAAAAGCATGAACAATTTGGATAATTCACTTAATGTCCCTGATCCACTCATTTGTAAATAGGAGCAATAATACCTACCTTGCAAAGTTTGTAAGAATTAGTGACACTGTATTGAAAAAGCATAACTTCCTACCTGGCACATAATAAGCCCTCATTAAGTGGAATGGTGGTTATTATAGTGTTAAGCGGTGACATACGATACATTTTTCCTAACTCCTTTGAGGATTTATTACATTTTACTTTTATCTCCGTCTTTTTATGAAGTCATATCTTTTTATGAAGTCATATCCACCTTCTAAATTATATCCTATTATATGTACAGCTAAGGTAAATTGTGGAGCCTATATACCTTAAATGGTTAATTTTTTTTCTCGTTCTTGCCTATGACTTTATGTCTGAAAATCTTTCTGTTATTCTACTGCCATCCTTTCACCCCACGTGTTATATTTCAGGACTATCAAATGTAACATGAAAGCCCCACAACAAATTTTACTAAAGACTGATATCTGAAATCAAATTCTGGTGAATGTCAATAAGAAATAAATAGGACAGGTATTATTTCCATTAAAACTCCATAAACATGTATAACCATAGCTACATAAACATGCATATACAGATGTATGCCTCCACCCATTCCATCAGAAGATGATATTAGTGTGGGCAGCCCACGGATTTTTTCCAGTTGCCGCCCAAGAAAGCAGTCTGGGCAAGGGTCCTCATTTACTCCTGAACTGGTAAGGTAGGTGCCACGAAACTTATGGGTGGGTCACTTCCCATTATACTGTATACCTCATTTCTCACCAGTGGTCATGTCACAGCTTAAAAAGACTGAGATGATAGTATGGTGCAATAGATAATTGGATGTAAGAGTGATGGTGCAAGGACCTGGGATTTAGACCCAGCTCTGGGACCAATCAGTTGTTCCTGGACTAATCACTTAACTTCTCTGGTTCTCATATTTAAAATAGAAAAGTCTAGAGTGATTTTTATATAATTTTAAGATTCTACATAACTATGCAATATCTTGGCATCTATCCCAAAGTAAAAAAATGGCTAAGACTTAAATTTTTTGATGATGATGATGATGATGATGATGATGATAACCAATTTTTAATCAGAATCTAGATTAGCCTAAACCATCATGTAATCTTCAGACAAATGACTGATCTCTAACAAACTGAAAATATACTTTAGATAATTAGTTCCAGTTAAAACGAATCACTTGGTTATTACTTGCCCAGAATGTATTTATACTTTCATCATGTATTAGGCATATGTATTAGAAACTAATGTGACTTGGGTATCATCTTAAAAAATAACTAAGCATTTTAATTAATGCTAACAGGGAAACTCCTTTAAGAAATAGGTATCTATCACTAATATATGGATGGAAATGAGGAAAGTGAAGAAAATGGCTTCAGTATTTTAATATAACTTTTTAAAACAAAAAATAGGAGTGATCCAATTTTACAAATAATTCCAATTTTACAAAAAAAAGGAGTGATCCAATTTTTTATTCAGCGTCTATGTTCTTAAAGTTTTGTTTTTTTCTTCCCAAGTCTTTTGTCACCATAAAGATACTTTATTGTCATATGCTAAAATAGGATGATAAAAGATACTTTATGACAATAAAAATAATGTTTTATATATCTAGTATAATATTAAAAAATAAGAAACATATTGATATAATTTAGGCTGATATAAAAAACTTGTTCAGATCAAAAGCTTGTGGTTATAAATTTTCATTCTAGAAGTTAAGAAACTTTATATTAATGTTAACATTTCAGAGGACTTGGTTTAATTCTGAAGTCATAAAATTTTCTCCATTCCTTCCACAAGTTAAACTAGGCCCTGCATGTTCAGGCCCAAACCTGCCTTCAGTGTCTCTTTAATGAGCACACTCCTACATCCATCCTGTACCTGAGCCACATTAAAAGAAGTTCTCTTCTCTGTATATGGCACTGTGTTTGTGTTGGCTGTTGTTTTGCTTTGATGCCTTTTGAAAAATATGTAGTTAAGGTTCAATGTTATATTACTTTCAGGTGTGACATTTAGATACCTAACAAAGTGGTCACCATGATAAGTCTAGTAACCGTCTGACACAGTACAAGGTTATTGTACTATTGACTGTATTTCCTGTGCTGTACTTTATATCCCTGTGACTTATTGATTTTATAACTGGAAATTTGTATTTCTTGTTCTCTTTCACCCTTCTCTTTCTTTCCACCTTCTTTCCATCTGGCAACCATCAATTTGTTCTCTATACCTATGAGTCTATTTCTGTTTTGTTTTGTTTTGTTCATTTGTTTTGTTTTTTAGATTTCCCATATTATACTGGAGGGATAAGAGAAGTACTCAATTCACCATAACATAGGGGAAAAGAGACAAGTGACATGTAATGAAAAAATGATTTATGTGTTTAAGGGAGGAAGAAATTGCATCTGGTAAGGTGAACTGGAAAGGCTCCAAAAAGAAATCATATTTAATAAAGGACTTGATGATTCATTATTCAAGGCCTGGTTCAAATTCTCTCTTCTGGTCCACTGACTCTTTGGACCAGACTTGATTGTTCTTGCTTCTACACTCTTAGAACCTCTGCAGTAGCACCTAGCACATTGTCTTACAGGTGATTGGTTATATTTTGTCCTTGTCTCCTGAACTAATTTATAAATTCCTTGAAGATTAAGTCTACCTAATATTCATCCTTGCATTTCCAGATGCTTTACACAGCAGTAGGATTCAAGTAATGTTTAAATTAATTAACTCACATATCTTTAGAGTTTCAATGGTGAATGATGTTGTTTGTGACCAGGATCAACTGCCTACAGTCACCAGTAAGGTGTACAATGCAGTAGCAAACTTCTGGAAACCATGGCTAGACGAAGAAGCTATTCATACTTTAAGGAAAGGTAAGTGAAAGATTTACTCATTCCTTTTTTTGCCTCTATTTTTATTCATGTTGTTTAGACTTAGATCTTTAATGTTTGCTTGGGTGTGCCAATTCTGGAATACTTGTGTACCCAGATTTTTTGGAGGCCATAAGTCATGTTGAGGAGAGGCATGGAGGGTGAGTGGGCCCAGGGTAAATGAAGCGAGGCTAAGATCTCAGTGGCCACCACTGACAGTAGACTCCTGGATGTTCCATCACTACTGGTTCATTGGTGAGTGGGGTTATGTCTTTAAGCCACATCCTGATGGAGACTGTAGCAGCTCTGGTTTGTCTGCCATTTCTTCAGTCGTTCCTGGCATGATTCATGTGTGTTTCCTTCTTTGGATTTTATATTTTACAATAATTCTGTGAGGGCTAAATTCATGTACTTATTAACTCCCCAATCATACAAAAGTAGGAGTTGATGTATTAATCTTTCTTTTCCAGATTCAGTACCTTGTGGCCTAATGCCAACATATTTAATTATTTTTTTCATCTGAATATTGGATACCATGTTGTTACCTCTGTATATGGAAGTGCCAGCTTTGGACTTGGCACATGGTTAGGTTTGCAATAAATGTTTGTTAAAACTGACTCATCTAATGACAACTTATGTATGTACAGACTAAACAATAAGAAATACAACCATTCTGACTGGTTTATAAACCTTAATTAAGAATTTGCTTTCACAGTGACTGCATATCCATGTATGTGTTTTTCTAGAATATGGTTTATATTTGTTTTTGTAGGTGGCTTTTATACACAGAAAGTTTCAACTAATCTGAACCTTAGGATCATCAGTCTAAACACAAACTTGTACTACGGCCTAGATATTGTGACCCTGAATAAGACTGACCCAGCAAATCAGTTTGAATGGCTGGAAAATACACTGAATATCTCTCAGCAAAATAAGGAGAAGGTAGATTTCATAGACCAAAATCACCAAGGGATAAAGAGAGGGCTGAACTCGTGTATTTATTAAATTTGAAGGGGTTCAGGTATTCATAAATGTATTAAAATTTGAAGATATTTTCACATGAAACACCTTATGTTTTATCTCTGTTGTTTATTTTGTTTTGTTTTTAATGTTTTGAGGATTAATTGACATCAGTTCATATAAAAAGAGACTGATATAAAAACAAATTGTGGCTGGTGTCAGAGTTACCTTATATCATCAGCAGTGTAATATAGTAAAAATTATTTCTTAATTTCATATTTTTTGGTAATAAATAAGAGAGATAGTATATTTGCTTTCTAAATTTTAATTAATATACTTTTTATCTTGAGTAAATGCCATTTAGTTATGACAAATGTGCAAGAAGATTTTCATCAGTCCTTTTGTTTCTTTCCCCAGGTGTACATCATAGCTCATATTCCGGTGGGGTATCTGCCCTATTCAACGAGCACTACAGCCATGAGAGAATATTATAATGAGAGACTGGTAGATATTTTTAGAAAATACAGCAATGTCATCGCAGGACAATTTTATGGACACACTCACAGAGATAGCATTATGATCCTTTCAGATAAAACAGGTTTGTATCTCTCCAATCCAAGATGGTAGAGCAAAGCAGAGAATCTCCAATAATTTTTACTGATTCAATAAATTAACTGTTTTATTCAATCAATCTTCCCAACACCAGCTTTTACTTAATTATCTTTCATAATTGTATGGTGAGTGGCCAAATCTTATTTAGGCCTGAAGTTGGGTTTCTTCCTGTTAGCTCCACAGGGCCACTGTCATCAAGTTTAGAGAAATATTACTGTTTGATATTTACCTGCTAGACTCAAGTTTCTTTTGATATAATTTGTCTTACTTCTCTGAATTTAAAAAGCAAAGCACAATTTACCATTGAGTTAAAAGAAAACACATTAAGCTCTTTTAAGTGCTATTGACATTGTCATCTACTCATCATTAAAAGAAAAAAAATAAAAGAAACTCTAACATCAAACAAAAAATGATTATCCGTTTAAAAATTACTTCTGCATGAGGGCAGAAAACTGAGAGTTAACAAAATGAGAGTTCTGATTTTATAGTAAGTCAGCCAGGAGAAAAATCAATATATGTATATATATTTTTCAGTAATAAGAGAACAGTTTTGCTTTACCTCTTTTATCTAAAATGAGCATTTGATAGCTTTTTTACTCAGACAGAAATTCAGTTCTATGATATATGTAAAGCATGATGACACTTTAATCAAATTTTTATTTTGTAAAAATGTAATAATTGGAATATTGTCTCAAGTAGAGTTACAGAACAAACTAGGTTTTTGTTTTTGTGTGTGTACTTGTAATAACTTGACTTTTTTATTATGAAAAATTTTAAATGTAAGAAAGCAGAGATAATGATAAAACAAACCCCCACATACCATCACTTATATTTAACATCTATCAAGATTTTGCCACATTTGCTTTACCTATCTATTTTTTAGTCTTTTTTTTCTGAACTATTTGAGAGTGAATCTCAAACATGAGATTAGTTTCAGCCTTACATGCTTCAGTGTGCTTTGCTAACATATATAGGTAACTTACATAATCATAATACCATTAACTTACCTAAACATAATAATAATTCTTTGGTATCATTTAATACCAGTTCTTAACAAAAATTCCCCTATTTTCTCAAAAGTGTCTCTTTGCAGTTGTTTCAAATCAGGATCCATCAAGGATCATATATCATTTAGCTGTTATGTCTATTAATCTCTTAATCTGGAACTTGTTCATAATTTTAATATAGCCCAACTCAGTTTCTAAAAAAATATGTTTATGTTTATGTGCACATGTTTTGTCCAGGAAGTCCAATAAATTCTTTGTTTGTGGCTCCTGCTGTTACCCCAGTGAAGGGAGCTTTACAAAAACAGACCAACAATCCTGGTATCAGACTATTTCAGTATGATCCTCATGATTATAAATTATTGGTAAGTTGGAACAATTTTTTTTTTCACGCCTATAGCACCTGGTCTTCCTAGGTGGTCTCTCAACCAAGTACTAACCAGGCCCGACCCTGCTTAGCTTCCGAGATCAGACGAGATTGGGCACTTGTGGGGTGGCATGGCTGTAGACTGGAATAGTTTTAAAATTGACCCAATACTTATGGATGTCTTTATAGTCTTCATTAGTTTAATTGAATCTTTTCAGTGCAGCTATGTGAGTTGTATTTTATGTTAAAATCTTATGATGTCTTTCTTCTTATATTTAGAATGTCAGTATTTTCTAAGTGTGGGTTTATGAAGTCAGCCATTGGAAGTCTTTTTCTCTAAAACTTCTCTTCTGAAAACTGTACATTTATTTAGATGATGGTTTCATTGGGTAGTATCTTATTTGTAGTCTTGTATACATGTTGGAACTTTCCATTAAGCCCTATTTGTTATTAAATACTCTTCTTTAGAACATGCTGTGAAGAAGAGTGTAGGTTCTGAATCCATACTCTCATGAACTGTGTTGCTTAACTTCTCTGTCTCAGTCTATTCCTCTGCAAAACAGGGATTAAAATATCACTGACTTCACTGAGTTACTGTGAGGATTACACAAATACATGTAAAGAACTTAGAAAGATGCTTGGCTCATAGTAAGTGCTCAATAAATAAAGAAATGTTGGCAAAAAATTTGTAAAGAAAATAAGCTGAATTGAACATTTATCTTTGCAACGAAATCTCTGTAGAGCTTGTATATGACCCTGCATTAGATCAATTTAGCATCAAAAGGTTGGGCATTTAGCTTATTGGTAAAGTCCCTTTTAACAAGTATAATTTGAAAAGAATTTCTGAATTAAAGTCTCTCTTGATCTAACTGCATTTTTTTTCCTAGATAAATTGAATTGCGAGCAGCTCTATTATTCCTTAGAGCATACTTTTGTGAAGGAGTTAGGGCTGGAGAAATGTGGTTTAATCTATGGACATCAGATTAAATGAGGAAGTAAAAGAATTGACTGATAAACTGGCCCAAAGGAATTCTTTTACAATTTTTTGTTGCCTATTTTTGGATCTGAACCTCAGACACACGCATGTGTGTGTATGTACATGTATGTATAGGTATATATAAGAACTGATATAGAACAATGTCCCTGATAGAACACTAAATAATTTTTAAAAGTGCAAAACAGTTTGCATAGTATGACTTTATTGTTTTAAAAAAGCCAAAAAAAAAAAAAGTAAATAGCTGTATATATTCTAAATATTTATATTTGTTTTGTACATAAAGTCTAGAACAACACACGTACACCAGAAGGCTGGTAAATGTTTAACGACCTGTTCACTGAGGGAAAAGTCACTTTGATTTGTAGTGTGTGCCGAATTCTGTGATGTAAATACTCCCATCATGACCTATTCAGGCTGCCAAAATAGTATCAGCTAACTCACAAGATTCCTGAAGATATGACAACCGGCTCTTGTGAGCTGGTACGAGTCACCTCCAGCATACCACTGATGTGTGCAAAACTATTTGCAGTGGTTAGTTCTGAGTTGTGTGAATTGAAGGCTCTTTATTTTGTACATTTCTCTGTATAGTTTAGATTTTCTATTATGTTTTTTCATGGATTTTCTACCAGGACTCTTTTTCTTTAAAACCAATTCTCACTTTTTTAATGACTACAACTTTAATTTATGTTACATAAGTCCTAATAAGAACTCTTCTTTCTGTGCAGTATTATATGCCAAGAAATGAACTAGGGTTTATTACTATTTTTAACTATAGGATATGTTGCAGTATTATTTGAACCTGACAGATGCTAATCTAAAGGGAGAATCCAACTGGAAACTGGAATATATCCTGACCCAGACCTATGACATTGAAGATTTGCAACCAAAAAGTTTATATGGATTAGCTAAACAATTTGCAATTCTAGACAGTAAGAAATTTATAAAATACTACAATTACTTCTTTGTGAGTTATGACAACAGTGTAATTTGCAATGAGGAATGTAAGGTCTTTCAAATTTGTGCAATTACAAGTCTGGATCATAATTCCTATGTAGATTGCCTCAAACAATATTATATGAAGCACCATCTATAGTATTTCACAATTTGTGTTCATGGAAAATGTAACATAGCTCTGTTTCTGATCAGCTGTGGGAATTGTTACATTTTTGTGAGTTACTGAGTGGGCAAGCAGAATTCCTTTCTTTTTTTTTTTTTTTTGAGTCAAAACGAAAGTTTATTAGAAAAGGAGTAACACTCCACAGAGTGTGGTCTCCTCTCAGAGACAGAGAGTGAGAGGGACAGTGAGAGAGACTGTGAGAGACAGAGTAAAGACACTGAGAAAGACCAGAATTCCTTTTTTTGCTTTCTTTTTTATGATGCCCAAATGTAGATATTTTTAATATTCTAAATTTTTATGAATGTATTTAAACTACTCATTACTGGAATAATGTCCAGATATAAATAATTATATATCTAATTTATACTCGCCGAAATTGTCATTTTTACAATAAAGCAGATAACTTCTTCTAGTATGAGGACTTATTCTTAATAAGATAATTTTCAGTCTTTTAATTAACTCTTGTTAAAATCTTATGTGGAAGCTTAGGTTCAAACTGTTTAAATCTCATGTGTAAACTGAGATTAACACCATTTATATGTCTTATCTCCTCTTGGGAAAACACCGAGGTGTCCTTAGGGCTGCTTCTGAGTCTGAAACATCATGGGACTCGTGTTACCTCTCTTTCTTCACTCTTCGAGTGAACAGGAGTGCTCATTATTACTGCTAACTTTTAAGAAAGAGAATGTCACAGTTGCACTTGTTGTAACTGCCATACTAGCACAAGGAGTAGGTCCTAGTCCAGTGCCTGACACTTGGTAAATACGCATTGAAATGAATTGAAAAAGTTTGGCTATTTCTCAAAGAAGTATACCAGGATGCAGCAGTGGCATTTTTTTTTTTTTTGGTCACAATATTCTTAGGATAAAAATAAGCTTTCATTCCATGGGGTTGTTTTTAGGCTTCTCCCATGGTTGTTTTCCTCTGACCAGCTTCTCTCAAGCTGTTGTTTGTTTCCAGGCTAAGTGAGAGAATTAAAGTAGAAAAGAAGAGGAGGAGGCTGAGTGCTTTAGGGAAAGAGATGATTGTACACTCCAGTACACTGGTTTACTGGAAAAGACATACAATCAGCAGCCTTAGGATAATCAGTAGGAGAGTGGAACTCATTATACTTGTGACTGATTTGACTTCATGTAAAAAATGACATGAGATAGCATAATGAAGCCAAATTATCTTGATTTCCAGAGGGCTGAGAACATGAATATTACAAAATAAAAATATTATCTCTAAGAAACCATTAATATTTTTAGGTAAACATTTTTTAAAAAATTTTAGGTTTAAGAAATAAATTAGTATGTTTTAGATGTAAGAAGGCTAAAATGAAGCAAAAATTCATTGTTAATAAAACAATCACAATATTTAACAATCATCCTACCTGCAATTTTATTTAAGGTTGGTACTGTCAAATGACTACATTATGTATTTATATATTCTTATACTTAATGGATACAAGTTTTAAGAAAACACATTTGCATCAAATGAGGAAAATTGTTGGAAACCAAAGATGGCCAGAGCTAACTCAGACAATGCATCTCAACACTGGAAGTGAACAAGCTTGGTCACATAATCATTGTGGATCAAAGTCTTGCATCTTCTGGGGACTTAGGACAGTGAACATTTAGGGTCCTTCTCACATTACTACAGTTTAACATTTTAATGCTAACTTTTTGTATTCAATTTCCTTTTACCTTAAAATAGAAATAAATGATCTTAGAGTTCTAGTACATTTAAATACATTATCAGTAGTCAAGAGAATTTTTCAGAGCATGTTACAATTATTTGTTGTGTTTTATTTCAAATTATGTTCAATTATATAATAAATGTTATTATGTCCACAGTAAAACTTGTCTTGATTTACCTCTGTTTATTGATAGTGCTTTGGCAAATTCATAAAATGCATCTTGTTTACATTTTAAAAATTGCTGCTTTGAAACAGTTCTGATTCAACATTCAACCACACATTAATAAGAAGGACGGGGACTAAAAACGAGGGAAATAGGAGAGAACCCTTAATAAGAGCCATTGATTTAGGTGGGTAGAGATATTTAGGGGCAAAACATACCTGCTTATATATACTAGGAAATAGCCATTCAAATAAATATTTTTTTCCACTTACAATACTAGTACTCACATATTACGAATGGGTTGGCTAAACTGAACAGGCATCTCCTGTCTTGCATTTATGCAGTAGAAGAATCTGCTTAGTGAATTCAGCAACCCTCTTATTGGTGCCTAGATCTAGGATACCACCTGAATCCTGAATCACCTAGGGAGCTGAATCCTGTCTGTAGAACACTGTCACATCTGCTTTGAGTGACCCTTTTATACAATGAGCTTTATGCCAAAAGGAAGAAGATGGGACTTCACTGGGCCAACGGTATAGGTAATATGACTGTTTCTGGACCTGCTTGCTAAATAAAATCTTTGAGACTTGCTTTCACTGTTAATATCATCAAATAAAGTTGTGGAGGCAGAATGCTATAGTTTTCACTTTCCTCTAACTATTGGAGCTACTATGTCTTCCCCCAAAACCAAATCACTGCAAATAACTACATTGGGTCAATTCTACAATATAAAGTTGAAGATGAAATTCTCTATTGCTTAACAACTTTAGTGTTAAGACTATACCTAAGAATAAGCTCTCAAAAGTATACAATAAGAATTATGTATAGAAATACTTGTGGCAGCATTATTTGTAATAATGATAACAAATCTGTAAACAAATGGATAAACAGTTGAGAATGTGTAATGTTATACTGAAGTGAAAATTAACATGAGTAAATGTCACAAGCATAACAATGAGTGAAAAACAAGTTGCTAAAGGATAAACACAAAGTAATGCCATCTATATCAAATTTTCAAAGTACAGAAATAGAATATGTTTCTTAGAGATATATGTAATAGACCAAAAAGAGGCATGTTGTTAAAATAAATATCAAATATAGGAGTGTTGGAGGGTAGTGAAGGAGAAAGTTAACAGAGGGGTAAGAAATAGGGGATTTAAATATGTTGATAAAGTTTTATTTCTTAATGCAATTGGTTCTATAGATGTTTTCTCTACTTTTTAAATACATTTTTTATGTATTAAATATTACATATTCACTTTCTGTAAGGGGAAATAGAGATCCAGCATTGAAAGTTGATTATTTTGACTCTTCTATAAAGAATTATTCATAATAAAAGCATGGAGACATTGGGAAGGTTTGAAGTAGTTCAGTTGAGGAGGGATTGTAGGCAGGCTGAGATGATGCTGATGGAGAGAAATAGCCCATTTTGTGCACTATTTTTTGAAGTATCAGCAGAAAGATTTGCTTCTGAAAAGTGAGGTGGGGATTTTGAGACATAAAAGAAGGGTAGCATGTCCTTTCACAATATGGTAATGAGGAGGGCTTAGTGAGTTAAGGGGTCATTAAGGAGTGATATGGTGATGAGGTCAGGGCTTCTTGTTAGAAGCATGAGATGTGACCCCAGCTCCTCCACTCATTTCAAGTGCAGTCAAGGTATTTACCTCTATGTAATCCAATTTGCTTCATAAATGAGAGTTATAATATCACTTGATTTGTTAGATTGTTGTGAGAATTAGATGAAAATATAAAATACACAGCTCAGTTTCTGGACATAGTAAGCATTATGTAAAAGTTATAAATATTAATACTATTTTTAACATTATTACATGCCCAAAGGGAACAAAGTGGATTTGACGGGGACAAGTAAGGGTACAGAAAATGAGGATGAAGTTAAGAAAAACAACCTCACAGTTTTCAGTGTTGCTCTGGGGAACATTCATTTTATACACAGATAAAGCTATAACCATTGTATTTTGTATGGCAAAATTCTCTCTACGTATATTTATGGGGTTGCTTTAATGTTCCAAGCATTGTTTGAGGTGCTAGGGTTACAGCAGTAAACAAAACACACCAAGAGGCAAGACATTGTGGAGTTCATTCTAGCACACTCATTAGTGTGACGTGTGTGTGTGTGTGTGTGTGTACACTCATTGGGAACACTGATCACCTTTGAACCACATCACACATAATTAAAATGGATTTAACAATTAAAATAAATTTAACAGGATTACCTTTATTACAATGGACTTCATTTCCAGAGAATTAATTAGAGGACCATGACACATGTCACAACACAAAAGTGTCAGAAATATTGACAACAATATTACAAAGATATCCACTTAAGTCCTCAATATTTGGGAAGAATGATGAAGTTATTAAAATGATTGCTTTGTCTAAAACTATGTATTTACATAAACATGGAATGACTATCACAATACAGAAAAAGAACTGATTAGTTTATCAGGTAGCCTTTCTTATTTCGGTGATCAGTAGTAAGGTGCCTGTCAGACACTTCCAAAATCCTTTTTTATGTGCGTGTTTTAAAAGCATTTATTCTCAGACCACTCAGACAGCAATTGAATTTTGCTTGGAACAATGAGTAGAGTTACATGGAGCATTTTACTCTAGTGTTCATTTGTCTTCTTTCCTGCTAAGCCTACATATTGCTGCCATGTAATGTCAAAGAACCATAGCAGCAGCCTGAGATAGTTTCTATTCACCTGAAAATTCATTAATCACCTTTTCTCTTAAAATCTAGCTGGAATCTTTAGCTGAAATATATGTTGTTTCTTATAATCTTTTATTTGGGAAGGACTGGTAGCATTAAATTTAGAACATACAGATATTAAAATTCTTTGAAAATTAAAAACATTTAAAATTTTTAAAATACCATCTATGCATTATTACACTTTAATAGACATGTTTGCTACACTAGAAAAAAAAATATTCCCTTTGGGATTTTTATGCTTTAGAAGCAAAACAGGATCTTTTTAATAAGAGTAAGTACATTTAAGATGCTATTCTTCTTCAGTTGAATATAATAATAAGTATTAAATTGAAGGCTCCTATTTTTAGAAGCCACGATGTGCTTATTTAAGTTACTCACACATTCAACTATTTTATGGAAAAGAGAAGAATGGATTCATACATTGATTCATCAAACATTATCTTAATGCCTGTTATATACAGGGCCTGTGCTAGGTATGGGGGTACAAAGGTAATTGAAACATGAAACAAAATGGAAGATACACACATAAATGGATAATTAAAAATTATTGTACTAACCACACAAAAAAAGAAATGGTAATTATGTGAAAAGATAGAAGTGCTAGCTAATGTTAAGGTGGTAATCCTACTGCAATATATAAGTATATCAAGTCAACATGTACATCTTAAACTTAGACAATGTTATATGTCAGTTATATCTCAATAAAGCTGAGGTAAAAACAGGTTATCAGGCTAAGAGAATCTCAATCCAGAAACTATATCCATCCTTAGAATTCATATCACAAACTCTGAGAATGGGCAGAATAAAATGCCAGTCTCTTGAGACATTTTTCTGAACCAGATTTTTTTTATGCCAATCAGTGCCGCAATTGAGTTTTAAGTGGATTTGAACCAAGAGTGGAATAGAAGAATTTTTAATGAAAGATTTTGGAGGACTTACATTTAGCTTAATGCTAAAACTTTCTTCCCCCTCCAAAAATTATTATAATAGATAAATTTTATTGATTTGCTTTCTCATTTTTTCTCATCATTTGTAGTTATAAGTTCCCATTTTTACATCCAATTAAGGATTTTTAACAAGGTTTCTAAATTAATTAGTCAATCAATCAATTAATTAATTAATTTATGATGAATTATTTTAGACATATAGCCCCCTCTGGGTCTGAAGACTCAGTATTTTCCTTCTTTTTGTTGTGTTAGTTTTGTATAATATCCATGGTGGACTTTTTTTTTGTCGTACATTTCAAATGAGTTAAACCTGGTTCTGGATTTTACCAAGAGGAAGAGAAATTTCTCATCTGTAAAACAGAAGTGCTAATACTTTACATAGATAGTTGCTGTGAGTCAATTTTAGTAAAGTGTGTAAATTAATGTCCAGCACATTATAAGTGCTACAAAAATGTAGGTAAATAAAATTAAATATACTTTACTGTTGATCCTATTCATTTCTCCTTTTGTGTCATGAACTGACTGACCTAAATCAATTTACTCGGCTTTTTTTTGGCAGATAGGGTAAGCCTCTAGAAATTCTTGGGTGTCAAGTTAAAATCAAAGTAGGTTTGAGCTAAATTATACCACGCATAGAGACATTTATTAACTATTTATTAGTAAGATAATAAATAAAATATCAAAAAATAAAAATGAAACATATTTTACACTATTCTATAGTCTCTAGAATATACAGTTTATCACTATTGAGGTGCTTTGAGCACTACCGTGAATGAAAGGTTTGTTGGAGTCAAATACTGACATTCTAGATGCAGTTATTTCAGCCTTGGAAAAATCTCAGATGCTCAAAATCAGGGCAATGAGGCACTAGCCTCTGGTGCAAAATTTGAAGAGGGGGCACCAAAAAAACATAGTAATCAAAAGAAATTATATTTTAAAAAATAAAAATAAATGCAAAATAGGTTATCATGAACAAAATGTCAGAATTTTAAATAAAGACAAACTGCTGTTTGTTTTATGTTCCTAAATCATTGTGCAACAAGAAAAGTTATTTCCATGTAGCTGGTTGTTATTGGAGTGCCATAACAGTTTATGAAGTTGAACAATGACATCGATCTCATGGGGCAACAAGGTGAGTAATGCAGAGTTTTATATGTGACTGTGTTTTTAATAATATTTTATTAATTTTCTCGATTTGGTTCAAAATATGGGAAGACATTTTGGTAAGTATATCAAAGGGCACACTTTTTTTTTTTTTTTTCCTTTGCTGAGCATAGGTTTCAATATGGCTGGACATGATCTGCTCCAAGCCCTCAGAAATTCACCTCTGGAGCCTGAGGCAGTAGAGATTTAGTCTAAAGCATCATCCCTATAAGTAAGTCCCTTTTGGAGACTCTTCTATTTTGCATGTTAGGAAGAGTGAATGTATTTTTTTTAAAAATGTGTATATGTCTATGTCTGTCTGTCTGTCTATTATCTACCTGTCAATCTATTGATCTGTCTCTCTATCTATCCATTTATCTGTCTATCCATGCCACTTTAGCTAATCTATGCATTTTGCATCTCTTTAATTTCACTTTTGAGAGTCCATTTTCAACATTCATCATGCCAGTCCACAAGCTATTCTTTCCACCACTAAAAATCTATTTTTAAGATCGTGTGCTCTATCTTGCACATATGTAATACAGTATCTCTGACGGGCTATTTTAGAGTAAGTTGCAAACAGTGCAACACTAAATTTTAATCAATATGTTCTTAGATCTAAAATTAGATTATGAATTGTTGCTTTGCTCTCAGGCTAATTTAAATAAATGCCAGACATATAGTGAATAGGGATTGGCTTGACATGAGCTGATATCTTATTTTGTCTTTACTAGTTGGTTGCATGAGATGCAAATACTTCAGAATTATGAAAAAACTCATAATTTTCCACATGTGGTAGAATTTGGGTTCATTCTACCTCCATATGTACATATAATTTTATTTATGAGGACTACATCTCCTAGAATTCTACCTATTTTTTGCCTACTTATTTTCTGGGAGTATTAGTCTAATTTTTTGTAGAAATAGATAGACCTATTAAAGATGAGGTCAGGCCTCTGCATTCCGAGAGGTATATGCCTTGATTTCTGGTTGGTAAATGCCTTGTGCTTCTGAGATAGTAGAAAACAGTGGACAAATGTTTCTCTTCTTTAAAGTCAGCAGATTTGCATTGCTTGATTGTATGTTATGGAGAAATCAGTAATTGTTCTTCCCATGCAGTTGTCAGTTAAAATTCTTTCCAGATTCTAACAATAAGATGACTCCTAGTCCTGGTGTAGAACTTATAAATTTTGTTCTTTTTCATCAAGTATTTATGAAATTTATTCTTTTATCAAATATTTATGGAATTCCACCCACATGCTAGATGTTCTTTTAGGTACTGGGGATACAAGAAAAAATATCCCTGCATTTATGGAGCTCAAATTATTGTTGTGCCTTTTGAGCTTATTCTGTGAATTCATGGAATGGCAGTATGATGAACTGCTAGACAGATGTCATTTAACACTAAATTCAACCTAAAACACTTTAGGCTTATCTAGCGAACTTCAATTCTTTGGGTTCTTATCTGCTCAATCTATTTTAATATCCACAAATTGTCCATTAAGGAAATTAAAATTATTGAATAAAACTGTATAGCATTTGCATGAATTTCCTACATGGGCTTTCAAAATAATAATTCCTTTAGTACTTTACTATTTCAAAAGCATTTTAGTCTATCTACCACATTATTTATGGGCAGAGTTGACTCAGAAAGATTAAGTAACCTTCTCAAGGGATATACATAATTAAGTAAAGAAGTTGAAACTCAAACCCAAGTCTCTGACTTCAAGTTCAGTACTATTTCCATTATACTAGTCAAGTTTGCAGTTTTCTGCACTTTCTGCATAGATGTATAATTCATCATGTTCACAGAATGGCAGATAATAAACTCTTCTACCAAAATAATTTTAGTTATGTTTTTCACAGTTGAGTTAGATAATGAATTTTTTCTAAGGTTTTCTGTCAATATTTCAAAATATGTTTATTCAGTAAATACAACAGCCTCTTTACCTCTTCGTCCTGTTTTGAGAGCCCAGAATCAACACTCATCTGATGCTGCATGACTCCTTATGAGAAAACTCACATGATTGTTTTCAAGTTGAAAATGACACAGCCAACATGGACTTCTATTAAATTGAAACTTCTGTTTATTATTTTGGCTTCTTCTTTTTTTTTTCCCTGACCAAGACATAATTTAGGGATCATGCAAGAAAAGGTTTATCTCTTTATTTACTTCAGAGTAGGTAAAATGTAATTTTTCAAATATAAGATAATTTTTTTCAATTTTTATTTTTACATAGTAAATGTATCATTACTTTTAATATGTTGCTAGAAAACTTTTTCTTATCTTTTATTTTAATAACTCATTATATACTTAATGGGGCTCAGTTAATTATTTATTTAACATGGTCTATTGTGCATCATTTTTATGCACGACACAAGATTAGTTCCTATATATCTGATTACTTCAGTTGATGGAATGATTTTCAAGTTTCTTTAATGGTTTTGGGCCCTCTGAGCACCTGATATTCAAAGAGAATGTGCCCCTTAGACATCCATCCACCAGTCCTTTTGCTTACAAGGGGAAAAATTCTACAATTGCATGAAAAAATTAAGAATCGTGTTAGAAAAACCACACCAATTGTATCTTATATATTATGCCACAGAACCTTCTTAGGAAGCAATAAATAATTTTAACTGCTACACACACATGGACTTATGCACACAGTAAAGTATACTCAGGAGAGGAAAAGCTTTTCACTCAGAGAAAATGCGAGTGGGAAAGAAATATCTCTGTGTTTTAAGAAGTCAATGAAATTGCATGCTTGATCAAATTGCACAGGTATCTATCTCTCCATACTTCTAAAGACATAAAAATAAGAAATGACAAAATCCAAATCTCTTCTTTAGCTTCTAATAATATAATTTTTTTCAAAAGATACTGAAAGTATTTTCAATTATCACATAATAATTATTTCAAGCAAATATCATCAACGGATGCTAAAACTATTGGGTGAAAGTTTGATGAAGAACAGTATATTGCAGTATCTCAAAGTATGTCCCTAGAGATTACAAATTAATTATAAAAATTACAATAGTGACAAGAGTAGAGAAATCTGACATATGCCGCCTTAACCAAGTTTTTATAGTTAATATCACTAAGAGATAACAGCTTCCTGTTGTGATGTGCTTATGATATACTAAAATGTGTAAAATGAACATACACTTAAGGAACCATCAGATAAAATGAGGGATGTTCCATAAAACAAATGGCTAATAATCTTCAGACAGGTTAATGTCATGGAAAAAAAAAAAAAAGAAAAATTAAAGAATTGTTTCAGATTAAAGGAGATTAAGAGAACTGAGAAGTAAATGCAATGTAAATCCTGGATTGGAACAAACATTTTCATAAAGAACATTATTGGAATAATTGATGAATATTGAAAAGAAGCCATATATTGTTTAATACTGCATTAATGTAAAGCCTCCTGAATTTGATAATTGTGTGTGGTTATGTAAGAAAAAGTCATTATTCCTAGAATGCACACCGAAGTATTTAGGGGTAAAAGGCATGATGATTGCAACTAACTGTCATATGGTTTGGGAAAAAAACTAGCATATATGCACATATGTATATATACATATACAAATATACATAGAGAGATAAAATGCAATAAAATATTAAAAAGTAAATAAAATGTGAAAAAGTTAATTCAAGGAGAATTTCAAATTAAAATCACAAAACAAGGTCTATGACCATGCTACCTTGAACAAGCCTGATCCCATTTCATTGCAGAAGCTAAGCAAGGTGGGCCTGGTTAGAACTTGGATGGGAGACCACATAGGAAGAACAAGTGCTGTAGGCGTAAAAACAACGTAAGGGATTGTAAACTGACAAGGTCCTTGTAATCTGTGAGGTCAACCAAGGGTTGCCTCGCCTAAAATAAATAAATAAATAAATAAATAAATAAATAAATAATAAAAGTGAATAAAATCACAAAACAAAAAAAAAGTGAAAGTTATCAAAACAACAATGGTTTATTTCTTGCAGTATGTGGCTTGAGAAATAATGGAATACTTTAACCAAGTAATAAGATTAGAGACAATATTGTGAGGTTGGTTTTATTTGCTCTCTAAAATGACCCCTCCCTTTTTTTTTGCTTAGGTGTCATACGCTATTTCTTAATTGTTTTAGGCAGTTTATAAAATTTAACATAAATATGACCTAATTATGCCTTCTTGAGCTTTTTCTCTCTCTTGCTGTACTCACCATTTAGGCAGACTGTTTTGTTGCTATAAAACAAGGAACCATTGGATATCCTACAGCACCGTGCCCTATGCCTTTATGTAATCTCCATTCACATTCTGCATGTTTAGCATTGCTCGTAATGAGGCTGCCTGAACCATGGTAACCCCTTGTAACTCAGTAAGCAACGGAAAGTAGACGGATCATTCTTTCTTGTGGTGTGTTGTGAGGTAATCGGCTTTCATTACAGGCTTTCTTGTGGAGGTGATGGGGATTAGATGTAAGCACAGGGCAGAATATATCTGTTCTCCCAAAAGGCCAAGATCAAGATCTGTATGAATTATTCTTCTTATTTTCCCACAGCCATTTTCAGTTTCTTTCTGAGGCTTTAAAATGAATAATCTTTCTTAGTATGGCTTCTTTCCATTTTCAACATCTCTGTAAGGCATTCTCATCCTTTTATTTAAATGGTCCTGAAGAAAATATTTCTTTCATATATTAATTCAGCATTGAGTAGCTGAAAGCTATGTGACTGTAAGCTACATTTTCCTGAGGAAAATGCTTCTCTCATGCTTTTCTTTGAAGCTTTAAGAGAAAGAAAACATAAAGCTCTTTTGTGTATGTGGTTGTGATTACCTTAAATCTTATGCAAAATTGATCAAATACCCAAACTTTTATTTTCAAAATTTTAAAAGTTTTTACTGATTAAAAACTAGAAAGTTATAATTAAAGAACTAATCCAGCAATACTGTAAAGAATATTTTTATAATATCAGTATTCACACAATTACCTGGTGCTTCCTGCTGTATTGTCATTATCACTGAAAGAACAACAGCAATTTAACGATAGGAAATTTTTGTCATACCTGCTTATTGATGCAGATTTTTAAGCCAGATTTAATCAGCTTCAGTGTTTCTCTTTTACTATCAAAGTTCTGCAAGCATGTTTCTCTTTGATTGTATTTCTCTTTGAAGCATCTCGAATTTATTATTAAATAGTGGTTTGTGCTATTATATTTGGAGGAGGGATGGTTTGAAAACCTGGCTTTTGTTGCACATGAAGCTCTTTGGTGTAGGGGGAATTGAAAAAAGACTTCCTTTGTAATTTATAATAAGAATTTGGGAACTTGCCCCAAAGCCCAAGGAATAGTTTGATTTTTTTTTCGTATTTAGCTCTACTTTTGTTTGTCTGTCTGAATTTAGATGGAAGGATTGATTAAATTCCCAATATTTATTCTAGCTCCAGAAATATGTGATCATAGCAACTTCAGAGCTTGAAAACAGTAGTAGTTACATGCTCAGATAATGCTGACAAAAATTTTTCAGGTGCACTCTTTCCAAAATTTATCTCCGAAAGGAAACATCTATGATAAAAGCATCAAGCCATTGTTTTTCCTACTGCCCCATTCATAACTACCTTCCTCTCACTTTACAAAGAAAGATATACTTCTCATACATCAAGGATCTATCCATGGTCCATGATCTCACTGTATAAAAATTTCTTACATAGAAAATAAAGGACACTTAGAAATAATATAATGTTGAAAAAGTGAATACTTCTAATGACTGGGTAAAGAATCTTTTTGTAAGTCAGGTGGTTTCTAATACTTTGTTTTTGACATATTGATAGATTATTAAAAATAACAGAGATAGATTATTAAAATCAACAGAGCTCTAAGCAGCTACTTTGAATTCTTCTGGACCCAGTTTTGTTCCTTATCTCCTTGGTGGGGGTTCTGCACCAAGCAGACAGATTTCCCAAGAAGGGACCCCTATTGTATGTCTGGCTCTGCAAGAGCCAAATACTGCTTGGATTCCAAATGACATACCCCACCTCCTTGACTGGGTTTCTAGGTACCAATAACTTTTAGATTCAGGACTGAGAAATTTGCTACGTTGCTCCCTCCTGAGGTATGTGAAGGAGAGGAAGACAGCTGAGAAATTCAGTATTGGAAGCAGGTTTTGCAGCATAACATTTTGAGGAGAGATGAGAATCTGAGTCACTGTAGGAGACTGGAGGGACATGACTAGACAACAGCCTGAGACGGGGCACAGGGCTTAGTGCCAGATCACTAAGCTGCGTGTAGCCCACTTAGCACAGAGCTAAGGGAGAATAACTGGCACAACCTCTTGAGGAATTTTGGTAGTGAATGTCCTCTAAAACATAAGTAATCAGCTAAAATGAATAATATAACCATAGTTTAACCATTTCTTAAAATTAGAAATCTAGGTTGTTTCTAATACTTTACCGTTATATATAATGCTATGTGGGATATTTTTGCACATCGATCTTAGAGTAGATTTTCGATTATTTTCCTGCCATCAACTTCTAGAAATAAAATTGCTGGATCAAACAATATAAAAAGTTTTAGGGCTGTTGATACCAATTTTTCTCCATATAAGATTTTATATTCCACTTTATACTCTCACTAGCAGAGAGTACACACTTTACCAGAAAATAATTATTATCATTTTTAAAGATTTTCAACCATGTGATCGATGACAATGTTATCTTATTATGTATTTCTTTGAATATTGAGTAGTAATGTTAATTTTTTTTATATATTGAGTGGTAAGTTTCTTTTTAAAAAGCAGAATTACTTTGGGTTAAATTTGTATATGCTGTGCAAAGTATCTCTTCATATCAAATTCACACACAAACTAGAAGGCTGTCTCCATCTGGTGATTATATTAGATTATATATTAGAAGGATTATAAATTCTAAATCCTGAGATAACCTCTTGTCCCATCCTCCATTTCTCAACTGGACAGAAAGTATCTAACTCCTTTTTTGCACATTCAATTCAACTGCACTAGTTATTGTAGACACAATTATCTGGAATACAGTTGATCACTACATAGATTCAGTTTCTGCTTCTCAGTAATAGCATTGTTATGGTCATTGTTATTTTTCTAGGCATTTCAACAACAACTACAGTCTTTTAAAATAATTTATCCTACTCTCAATTAAAATACAATCAACTTTGAAATTACTGTTATACTTTCAGAGCATTAAAATTGTAGTCCATGTTGCTTGAAGCTATACTCTAGTATGTTCTTAATTTGTTTGCCCTCAAGATCTTCTTTGTAGATACTCTAAATATAAATATGCGTCTTGCCTTCATAAGTTGTACGATGGCTTCCAAATGAAAATGTGACACACATGAAGATAGTGTGCTTACTTTTAATAAGGCTGATATGATCTTCAATAAATGGTGCTGGGAAAATTGGAAAGCTACCTGCAAAAGAATGAAACTAGACTATTGTCTATCACCACACTCCAAAATTAACTCAAAATGGATTAAGGACCTGAATATAAGACCTGAATCAATAAAATGCATAGAAGAAAACAAAGGAACTAAACTCAAGAACCTTGGACTTAAAGAGGTTTTTATGAAATTGACCTCAAAGACAAGGGAGGTAAATGCAAAAATAAATGAATGAGACTACATCAAACTAAAAAGTTTCTGCACAAAAGAAACCATCAACAAGGTAAAGAGACAACCATCCAAATGGGAAAAGATATTTGCAAGCACCACCTCCAATAAGGGCCTAATATACAAAATATACAAAGAACTCATGCAACTCGACAGCTACAAAAAACAAACAATCCAGTTAAAAAATGGGCAGAGGACCTGAACAGACACTTCTCCCATGAAGACATACAAATGGCCAACAAACATGTGAAAAGATGCTCAACATCACTAGCTATTAGGGAAATGCAAATTGAAACCACAATGAGATACTATCTCATACCTGTTAGAATAGCTGTTATTAATAGGACAAGTAATAACAAGTGTTGGAGAGGATGCAGAGAAAAAAGAACCCTCATACACTACTGGTGGGACTGCAAATTGTTACAGCCACTATGGAAAACAGTATGGAAGTTCCTCAAAAAACTAAGAATTGATCTACCATATGATCCAGCAATCCCTCTACTGGGTATTTACAAAGACTTGAAAACCCATTTCTGAAAAGATATTTGCTCACCAATGTTCATAGCAGCATTATTCATGGTGGCCAGGACATGGAAGTAACTGAAGTGTCCTACGATAGATGATCGTCTAAAGAAGTTGTGGTACATATATACAATGGAATATTACTCAGCCATAAGAAGAGATGAGAAATACTGCCATTTGCAACAACGTATATAGACCTTGAGATAATCATGCTAAGTGAAATAAGCCAGAGAGAAAAAGTTGAAAACCACATGATATCATTTATATGTGGGATATAAATCTAAAAGCAACAAATGAACAGAACAAACAAACAGAAACTCATGGACATGGACAATCCACTAGTAGTTACCAGAGGTTGGGGGGAGATGGGGGAGGAAAATGGGGTAAAATGGGTCAAATACGTGGTGACAGAAAGAAATCTAACTATGGGCGGTGAACACACAACGCAATATATATATTGCATTGTTTATATGTATATATACACCTTACTGCTAAACTGTACACCAGAAATTTACTGGATTTCATTAACCAATGTCACCATAATAAATAAATAAATAAATAGATAAAAAGACTAGTATGTGAAATATCTCAATCCAAAATTCAGAGGATAATTTTGACTCTTTAAAGCCAACTCAGAAAGGTTCTAGAATCAGCTCAGCACAAGGCTTAATTCCACCTTTGGTGCAGATGCATCAGGATGTCGGTATCTGATGTGTTCTACATTTGAATCACATAGTATTATGGACTGAATGTTTGTGTTTCCTCAAAATTCCTATGTTGACATCCTAATTCCCAATGTGATGGTGTTAGCAAGTGGGACGGAGATGGTGAAAAGTAATTTGATCATGATGGTGGATCCCTCATGAATGGGATTGGTGCTGCTATAAGAAGAAATAGGAGAGTTTGTTCCCTCTGTTCTCTACTATGTGAGGATACAATGAGAAATGGCCATCTGCAAACCAAGAAGAGTGTTCTCACCAGGTACCAGATCTTGGATGTCCCAAGCTTCCAGGACTGTAAGAAATAAATGTTTGTTATTTAGGCCACCCAGTGTATGGTATTTTTGTTTTATCAGTTCAAACTGACTATGACACATAGTGAACTCCTTTTTTTCCTAATCCCTTTCTTATTAGGCATCCTTCTTATGATTTGACTTCCTAGGGGGCTAGAACTGCATACTGTCTAAGCTGAAAAAGCACTTTGATCAGCTTAATGCTTATGTTTGTTTTTGCAAGTTAATCGACTGACATTTATTTTTAATTAAAAATAGGTATCAAAACTTCTTGAAAGGACTAATAAAATAAATCTTAAATATAATTTAAAACGAAGGCTGTGTAAAGAAGAGGTTAAAGCTCAGCTTCTGGATCTGGATTACTGGGGTTCAAACCTCCTCTCTACTACTTATTTTCCGTATGACTTCAGCTAGATTCTGGGCCTTGGTTCCATATCTATAAAATACAATTACTGGTAGAATTTATATCACAAACTGTTTTATGTATTAAATGAATTAATTCTCATTAAGTGCTTAGAAAAGTGATAAAAAGTAAGCACTGTATAACTGCATTTGTTATATAAGTGGGGTAAATTATGCATACATGTTAACTAATCTCTTAGGTTTCTTTTTCATTCATGTCTAATTCTAAAACTTCAATATCATACATTCAATTTTTTTCTGCATTCATTTTTTAGTAGGCTAAATGTTTTGATTATCCTGTTTAGCTCCATTAAAAGGAAATCAACATATACATGTTATCAACCTGAAATTAAGTGAGTTTCCATGTATAGATCTTACCGATTGTCAATATAAACATGTCTATCATAAAAGGATGTAACTTGGTATTGTCAAAGTCATTTCAGAAGAGGGAGGTGATAACAAAGAGATAAGTATAGCCAACAGTATGTGAGCTGCTTGGTGAGTGTTAGATGCATAGAAGGATGCATAGTTGGGGATAGGCAGAGAAATGTGTAGGTAACATAGGTAGATGTACTGTAAGAGACCCTGTGCTATTCCATAGAAGTGGTTCAAATCTCATTTCAGATTGAAGTGAGCGCCAGTAGATTTCTCCTGGTATAATCCATTTTTGAGATCAACAGTGATATAATTGTAAATAACTTGTAGAATATTAACTAACAATCTTTATCCAGGAAGAATAAGTTTATTATACTTAAACTATGTTTTAGTTATCATTTAATGATCTTTGGTTAGGATTATAATTTTTAAAGTGCTTCCAACAAAAAGTATTTGCACTGTCAAGAAGTGACTTTCTTCCTAATACTTACATTATAAAATAAATAATATGCAAAATATATACATTCACAAAATTTCTGGTTGTGGATGATTAAGAATGTTCACTGTATGCCTAAGAAGTAACAAACATGATCAGTTCTGGGTATTACCACATGACACTGAATTTCCCTTCTATTCTTTTTCTACATCTTTATTTTTTTTATTCTATATCAGCACTTTCCTCTCACTCCTGATGTTAAACATGCACTTCTTTCAAGTATAAACTTCTGAGGGTGTTCCATCAGGCATTCTCCCATAGTCTGCACAGTGCCCTAATGGAGTGGGAATGAAAGTTGGAAGCCCCTCCCTTCAGAAGCCTTGGGATCTCCTCTTTCATGCTTTCGGGATGCTCTGTCAGACTTTGAATGCTGCTTCTTCAGTTGCCTTTGTGGCGACAGCTTGTGCTCAGATGTGATTTAGTTGTAATCTGATTGTGGCTCCATGTGTGAAGAGAGCATGACCAGTTCACAGGCGCCAGTCAGTGTGGCCCCAGCCTGTTACATCAGCATCGCGTGGTGGAGAACAAGGCGGTGCCAAACAGTCTCTCCTTGTTGCCTTTTTTTTTTCTTTTTCTTTTGTCTTTCAAGGAAAAAGAAGAAAGCCTGGGAAAATGGCAAGATATGCCTGCTTTTCCTTGAGAATTGCTGAATGCTATTCACTATAACAACGATTTTTTAAATTATTTCTAGGATAGGAGGGAGGAACTAAAGGGAAATGGAAGATCGAGGCAAAAATAATTTACAGTTTAGCGAGACTTGGGTCTAGTGTATCAGCTTTATCTGTTTTGGTACTGTTTCTAGTGGTTATATTGATTTTTATCTAGAAATGTGAGTGTGCATTAACAGAGAAGAGACAAAGAAAATAACACTTCTATTTGTTTTGGTTTTAATAAAATTAAACAGGATGTTTCTTCCTGTACTTAATATTATCCCTTCAGATCTTGTATTTCATTTCTTCCAGCAGATCATATGCTTTAAATAATCAGTGACCTAGTCCTTATTCCCTTTACTTGTGTCATTCCTCATTAATGTCACGTACTGGTCAGAGGAGGTGTATTTGAAAGTCATGTGACACATTGGTTTTATCAATGCCTTCTTCTGAGCGCTGTAACACTGAAGTTTCTCTTTCTCAAATATGTGGAGCAGTAATCTGTTGTGTGTCCTACTGAAGCAATTGTAGTCACTGTTGATTACTCATTCTGTAGTTAGTTTTGTAGCAATTAACAGTGTTTTGACTCTGAATTTGAACATTTGATCAAGAAGTTTTTAAAAATAAGGAGCTTCCTTCTGCTGAAGTCCACTAATGTCTCCATAACACATGGACAAAACTCCTGAAAGCATTTCTTGCTACTTATCCATGAAAAAAATTGCAAAATTATTTCTTTGATCACATGGGGCTAACAATGATATCCTGGTGGTAATACTCTTCCTAAATTAAAGAAGGAAGCATCTGTGTGAGATTGGTGTCTGAGAAAACTTGTTTCAGTTAAGAAACGGAGGCACCAAATCACAGACTACAAATCTCTCTCTTTCTCTTTTAATAAAGCTTATTTTTAATATTATCTTATACCTGTCTTCTTTCCTTTGGCAAAATAAATTTCTAACTTTATTTTTAACAACTGAAGTGTTAATGAGATTATCTTTATGTATTATTTATTATGTTATTAATTTGATTATGTAAGTCAAATAATATTCTCACTGCAAAAAATATCCACCTAGAAAATGCATTCTATCATTCTATCTTTCCACTGCTTAAAGAAAATCTCTTTTAATGTTTGTCTTATTGGTTGCCTGACAGATCATTTATGAATGTGACCTGGGAAGGCATCCCACCATCCAAGTTGATCTTGACACTTTTATTTTGTAGCACTTGTCACAGCTGAAATGATCCCATCCTTTGTGTAATTTTTATTTTTGGCTATCTCCCCATCAGTAATATATATATGCTCCATGAGGACAGGTGGCTTTTCTGTTTTGTTCACTGTTATATCCCCAGCACCAAGAATGATACCTGGAATTAGAAGGCACTCACTGAATATTTGTTAAATAATGCATTAACAAATGAGCATAAATATCATCTTATTTCTTTGCCCAGTTGAACTTATCCTGTCTAAGCAATTTTGTATCCTGATATTTAAGATAACGTTATAAACATAATATTTCACAAAGCTTTTATGAGGGATTCTTCATACAATGTTGCAAAATCAGATGCTAAGAGAATTGAGCACTATGTTCTTGAATACTTAGAACAGGATTCCTTTGAATTTGTTATTTAATGGTTGTTCTGTTACTGCATTTCTTGTGTCATACTTTTTAAGGCACCTTTTTTCAATCTCCAATGCCAAGATTGCATGGACAGATGGCCAAGCCTACATTCAGCGATTCCTTCTGGTCTCACTGACCTTTTGAACCTGCCAAACTTCTACGCAGGGACGTTGCACAAGCTAGTCCCTTACCTGGGTGACTCTTTTGGCACCTTCAGCTCTGCACTTGGCTGTCAGTTACCCAAAGCAGACTTTCTTGACATGCTAAGAGTGTCTAATATTTTAATTATTTAATTATTCATGCAAATATGTCTACTACCTTTCTTCCCTCACCTCCTACTAGAATGTTTTCATGAGAGCACAAGACTTGTTCCATTCATTGTGGTATCCTGTAGAGAATAAAGAAATTAGATCACTCTTTATTCAAGAAACATTTATTAGATTTACATGTTCTACCATGCTATGTGCTAAATACTAGGAATTTGAAGAGTACTATGAGACCATCCTTGTCCTTGAGGTTTATAATCTAGAAGAATCTATTTATTTATTTACAAGTATTTACTGAGTTCCTGCTGTATCAATAAATATTATGTGCATTGCCAGGGATAAAACCCTAATGAGGAGAGATTTGGCAGGGCCTGGGGCTGTGGTACAGTTTTAGATGGTGAAGACAGAGAATAGAAAACACAAATCATTAGATAACTGCAGTTTTGATAAGTGCTACAAAGGAAAGTACTAGGTATTATGAGAATACAGCCAGAATTAGCTTGGATGGCTTGATACATTTTAGATATCCTTATGTATTATTCTGTCAGAAAATTAGATAATGGGATGTGTTTATTTAGTGCTCTTCAGACAAATGGCATGGATACTTCTCCTTCTTTCTTTAGCAGTCCCATGCACTTCCAATGAGAGATATCCACATACATTAGTGGAATTAGGCCAAAGAAACCAAGATCCGTGTTTGATTTTGCTTTAGAATAACAAGTACTAAGAAGCACAACCTGTGTCTTTTCACATCTTCTTTTTCCAATGAGAAAATAAAATTCTGTAAGACATGAATGTGGATTAGACATTCTGAAATAAATCAAATGTCAAGATGAAGAAAGAAATTACCCTAAAATAGAAATTACTGCATGTAATCCCATAAAAGGGATGGCTTTCATTAAGTCACTTCGGTATTTGATCATGAAAAATGATTTCTCTTGTTATCGGTAATAGATAACATATTCAATGGTAACATGTAATTTGAGGAATTTTTTATTCTGAGGTGCTACACTAACTCAATGATTAAACTAATCTCCACAAACCATTTGATTACACTTTAATTTATTCAAACCGACAAAATGGTGAGTGATTTTATTAGGGGACAGTAAAAATTTTAAAGTAAATTAGCATAAATATAATTCTTTATTGTACTTTATTGCCTAGCCATATGTAACTCTTTACTGCCCTCCCCTGTTCAATTTTAGAAACTCTGCTTCTTACAGAGAAAATTAAACTCTTCCATCATTAAAAAAATAAATGTAGCTATTTCCTCAGATGGATAAATTTAAATGGCCTGTTTTCCAGCAGGTAATATCATCCATGTCTCAAATTACTGTACATTAGCTTCTTCCCAAAAGTAATAACAAGGAAATAAACCCACTGCATTTAATTGACACTATCTCAGAGCCCTGGGATCTCCAGGGTGGTGCTAACTTTCTTCCCTTTCTGGAAGTATTATTTGGTCTCATTTGAAAAATAGATGTGGGAATAGATAAATGGAGTCAAGCTCACAACTTGATGCAGTCTTACTTCACACAAAAGGGTCTTTCTTTTGAACTTGTGGATAGTTAATTGAATCCCAATAGCATGAGTACAACTTTATGGGAAATGCATTGCTTTCTCATGCAGCCTGAATATAAAATTAAAATATGTAGGATAAGATAGTGTGTGTGTGTGTGGGGGGTTCTATTTGATTTAGAATCATGGACTATTAGGGCCAGAAGTAAATTAGAGTTAAACAAATATAGTGCTAGCCCTTGAATTAAAATATGAGTAAATTGAAGCCCAGAGAGTGATGTTCAAAGTCACATGTAACAAAACAGATGTTGATTCAACTACCAGATTTCCCCTTCTATGTAGGCTCTACTACATGACCTGGATTCAAAAAATTCTCTCATCTGTGTGTGCACCTAAGCATCAGTGTGCCTCCAGCTTTCATCATTAAATCCTTAAAGCTCTTTGTGCTGCCCTCTGGTGACAGAGGTTATGAACTAAAGCTGCTGACTTGGTCAAGCACATCCCTCCTTCGTTCATTCAACAAACATTTATTGAGGTCTACTAAATGCCTGCCGTCGCTCTAGATGCTGTAGTTTCAGCAGTAAAAACAAAAGACAGTATTCTTGCCCTAAGGGAACTTGTGTACTAGTGGAGAGAGACAAGACAGAAAACAAATTAGATAATACAAGAGGACTATGGAGATCAATAAATCAGTGAAGAAGATAGGAGAAAGTTGCAACTTTAAATAGTATGTTCATGGAAGGCTTTGGTGAATATGGGACATCTGAGAAAAGACTTGGAAGAAGTGAGAGAATAAACCACATTAGTGTATGAAGAGAAGTGGACCAGGCAGAGGAAATGCAAACATGCTGAAGGTAGAGAGTACTTTCAGTACCTAGGTCAGTGCACCCTGAGCTGAGTGACAGGGGAGCACAGGAGACTGGACAGAGAGGTGCAAAGATGGCAAAAGGAAGGCCCTATGGGGCTTGTTGGCTATAGCTAGAGTTTGGCTTTTCTCTGGGTGAGATAGGGAACTACTAGAGCTTTGTGAGTCGAGGTGTGACATGATGTATCATGTGTTTTTACAGAGTTAGTCTGACTGCTTCATTGTGAATAACTAGTGGTAGAAGCAGAGAGGTCGATTAGAAATTTGAGGCAAAATGATGGAGGTGAGCATCAAAGAAATAATCATGCAGGTAGGACTCTGGACATGTTCTGAAGTTAGAGCCATGAGCAGCTGCTGATGATTTGCTGTAGTAAATGTGCAAAAAAGACAAGTCAATGTCAATTACAGAATTTTTGACCTTGTGATGGAAAGTGATTTTGAGGAAAAATTCAGGAAATCAGTTTGGGCATTTTAATTTTTATATTTATCTATATATTTATAATTTATAGGGTTCTTTATGTTCTTATGTAGAGCCAAATTAGCATCTGTCTGGTATAATTCTCCTTCTAACAGAACTCCCTTTGATATTTCTTTTGGTATATATCTGTTGGTGATTAGTTGCATCAACTTTTTTTGGCCTTAATCAATCTTTATTTCACTTTTATTTTTGAAAGATATTTTCACTTGATATAACATTCTAGGTTGGTAGTCTCTGCCCTTCCTCCCAATGTATTCAATTGCTTCATTGTCTTCTGGCTTTCATAGTTTCTGACAATTCTGTTGTCATGCTAGACTTAGTCCTCTGAATTTATTATACCTTTTCTTCCTAGCTTCTCTTAAATCTTTTTTTTTAATCATCAATTTTCAGCAACTTGATTTTGATGTGCTTTGGTGTGGTTTTCTTTATGTTTCTTTTGTTTGAGGTTCTTTGAGCTTCTTGAATGGGTTTATAGTCTTTATCAAATATGGAACATTTTTGGCCATTATTTCAAGTACTTTTTCTGTCAGTTCCCCTTTCTGGGTCTCCAAGTATACAATGTTAGATTGCTTGATATTGTCTCATTGGTCACTGATGCATTTATTTTTTTTAAGACTTTTTTCTCTATGCTTCATTTTCTATTGCTTTAAGTTCACTTCAACACTTCTAAGTTCACTGATCTTTTCTTTTGGAGGGTCTAACTTGTGGTTAACGTTTTCTCATTTTTCATTTCTGATATCATGCTTCTATCTCTACAAATTATATTTGAATTTTTTTATAGCTTTCATTTTTTCTTCATAATATTTTATGTCTTCTTTCACCTCCCTGAGTATGTGGAGTAGAAACATAACAGTCTTTGAAATTCATTGTTTGCTAATTTCACCATCTCTGTAATTTCTGGTTCTGTTGTAATTTCTGGTTACTGATCGACTTCTCTCCTGGAAATGGTTCATAACACCTGCCTCTTCAAAGCCTGCTTTTTTTTTATTTGAAGACAGACATTATGAATTTTATGTTGTTGAATGCTAGATTTTATTGTGTTTATTTAAATATACATTGTTCTGGCATGCCGTTAAGTTACCTTAGATCAGTTTGATCCTTTTGAGGTCTGCTTTAAATTTTGTTAGTGTGAGTCCAGAGCACCCTTTAGTCAAGGTCTAATTTATACCCTGTACAGAGATAATACTCTTCTAAGGATTTTACCCAATGCTTCATGTATAGTAAGGTCTTTCTCCTTTGGCTGGTGGAAATATTAACTATCCTAACTCTGTGTGTCCTTTTCCATTAAAATTGTTTTGCTGTTGCTTTTGAAAGTTTTCTTCTCCAGTCTCAAGTAGTTTCCTTTCACGTATGCTTATGTCAGTACTTGGAGTCTCTCTGTGTAGCTCTCTCCTCTACGGGATCTGCCTTATAAATTCCAGCTGCCTTGGACTCTCTGAACTCAGATCTTTGTCTTCTCAATGCAGTGAGATACTGACTCTGTTTAGTTTCCTTCTCCTTGCTCTACAGTCTGGAGACTCTTTCTCGACTGTCAGCTGGGGCCAGGGTCGAGCTTGCTTTGTTTGTTTCCCTTCTCTTGGGGGTCACTGTTCACACTGCCTGTTGTCCAATGTATGAAAACTGTTGTTTCATGTGTTTTGTTTGGAATGTTAGTGATGGTGGGCTGCTGTTGGTGATGATTAAATCCAGTCCCTGTCATTTCATCTGGGCAGGAAGCAGAAGAGTCTACAGAATTTTGATTTTGAGATGTGTCCATTGAACACGCAAGTGAAGATGCCCAATAGGTAATCAGATATACGAGTTTGGAATTCAGGAAAGAGACTCAGATTGGAGATATACATCTATTATATAAATTTATCAACTATTGCTTTAGATAATTTCTCCCCACCTTTGGCTCCATCTCTCATCAGAACTAAATTATTCCATGTTCTATCTTATCAGTTCTCTACTAAGGAGGAGACAGACTAAATAAATAATATAGTATCATTGAGTTACTCTTTCCAGGCATATATTTATACATTAATAAGGCTTCTCAGGTTAATATCTTTGCCAAGCAAGCACAAGCAGATTTTACCTGAAATGCCAATTTCTATCTATTAATAGTAGCCTCCTGAAGTGTCATATACAGAAGGAATTTGAGACCAGGCCCGGGCTCAGGGGGAAAGAGTGCCATGATTGATTACTAATTTCTGACGTGAAAGCAGGAGAAAGAATAGAAGCAACTGTACCATGTGTTTACTCTACCTGTCTTACCATAAAATAATAAATGAATATACTTTGGACAAGTGACACACAAATGACACAATATAGACTATCAGCTATTCTGTTTTCATTGAGATAGATATTAGTTAATTATTTCTGAGGAATAACTCATAAGCATATACCTCCAGCTCTAATTAGTCAAGAACAGAAATGCCTTTCCATTTTCGTTAGTACCATGTGGTTGGAAAATAGAATATTTCCTTATACAAAACCATAAGTGATTTCATTTGACATAACAGAGGGTGGTGCCAACAGACTAAGAAACTCTTCTTCCTCTCCTTTCTATTGTGTGGGGCTTATTACTGGGACTTCACTGTCTTTCTTGCATAAGGGGCAAAGTAAAAAGAACAAATCTCATTCTCTAATCTAAGCGTTAAGAAAAGATTTACCTGTAACCACAGGTAAACCTTCTTTTGATTATATTAGTTGTGTTTTCAAGCTTGGTTTGAATAGTGTTTGGAATATAGTAAACTCTCATTGAGTATTTTGTGAATGCATTAATGTGACTATTTCATTTTCTACTTTAAATAGATATGTAAACCTATTTTTGAGGATTTTCCTTGGGGCAAAATGTTGACACACTGGGCTCACAAAGCATCTCAGGGAAGTTGGGAACCTTCAGCTGCATAAAAGCTAATAACTGGGGGAGATCAGTCTTTCAAAAAGCTGAACTTAAACTAGATATCAGAGGCCACATGAGACAGAGATTCCATCATTCTACACAGATCACCTATCATAGGTGATTGATTCAAGCGGAGTTAGTTGCACCAATGAATTGTGTATTCAGTTCAGGTTTAGTTCAATATGACAAACATTTAATGAGAACTTAGTCTGTGACCAGGTTTCTCAACCTTAGCACTATTGATATTGGGTTGTCTAATTTTTTCTTGTACTGCACTGTCTTGTTCAATGTAGGATGTTTAGCAGTATCCCTGGCCTCTACCTATCAGTTGCCAGTAGTATTTCCCCTCACCCCCTTTCAGTTTTGACAATGTTTATAGACATTGCCCAATGTTCCCAGGAGTAAAATTAGTGCCATTTAAGAATCATTTCTCTACATCCTCACCTTTATAAATAAACCCTTCTTGAATTATCCTATTTTGAGTATGATATCTGCGTCTTGCTGGGGTTATGATTGATACACAGTGTGTGCGAAGCTAAATGAACTTCATGTTCATTTTGTAAGGTGCAAAGAGAGATGACAAATATTTGGTCTTAGAGTATTTGGTTAACTTATAATTTAAAAACTCACTTTGGCTAGTAGAAAGTGAGTTTGAAGTGCTGAAGGTGGAATTAAGTAGAATGCCTAGACAGCTACAGATATATTCATATTGTGATTACAAGGGCCTAGAATAAATTTTCCCCACGGAATGAATGGGAATAGCTGTGCGGGGAGATGAATCTCTCAGCCCTGGGGATGAGTGGAAGAGGTCTCAGGTCTGCTGTCCCTAGCAAACTACAATCAGATCTGGTTACCTCCATGGCCTTACAGATATAGTTATTATTTTTTTTATATGTAAAGTATGTGAAAAGTAGGGGACGCTGAACTAAATGAATTCATTGACAATGAGGATGGTAAAAAAAGGGTTGCATTTCTGAAATACTGAAGGGGAACACTTGATTAGACTTGGCAGTTAATTAGTGTAAGGGTGAGAAATCAAGATGAGTCAAGGATGTATTGTGCTCAAAAGCCTAGATATTTAAAGTGATGATTTTGCCAGCTAAGGCTGGGAACACAGTGAAAAGAGCACGGTTTGGAGGAGCGGTTCTCAGTGTTTGGTTCCCAGACTAGCATCATCAGCATCACCTGGAAACTTGTTACATGTGAACAATTTCAGGCCCTGACCTAGCTCAATGAACCAGAAACTCTGGGGGTGGGCCCCAGAAAACTGTTTTAACAAGCCCTCCAAGTGATTCTGATGTTTGATAGAATTTGAGAGACTGTTTTGAAGGAAAGTGATAATTTCCATCTGAGACTTACTGAGTGGTCCAGTAGGACATACATGTGGAGATGTTCAAGTGGCAAGTTTACTATTAATCTCACTGTGGTCAGTCATCCATATGTATTTTTTTTTTTTTTTTGAGTAAATGAAGATGTCAAGAGTCTTTGTCTGTCTCTGTCTGTCTGTCTGTCTCTCTCTCTCTCTCTCTCTCTTTTTTTTTTCTGTTTCTGGAGGATAACAGATAGGATCATAGGGAACATTTCCTTTAGGAAAATGACACAAAAACTTCAATAAATGATGGCTATGGAGTTTATATTTCAGAAGGCTACTCTTTCTTTCTTAGCCTTGGAATTGACTAACTGGTGGCTTATGTTCATCCTTTTCTGTTGTTTTCCTTTCTGTGCCTTACCAGCAGTTACTAGATGGCTTGAGTACTTGTGCAAAGTTCTCGAGTAGAAGCAGAGACGTGGGCGCTCATTGGAAGGTACTTTGGTGCCATATAGATTCACCACTAGGTGTCAGGACCAACAAAAGTGGAGCAGTAGTGAGCAACCTGCTGCTTCCTCCTCCCACCAATTTTCAGCCATGGCCTTTGGGCCAAATCCACCCCACAGCTGGTTTTTGTGGACAAAAAATTTTGGAGCATTACCATGCTCATTAGTTTACATATACCTATAGCTGCTTTTTCACTACATGGCATGGTTGAGTAGTTGTGACAGAATAGTACAAACTGCAAAATCTAAAACCTTTATGCTTTGGACTTTTACAGAAAAAATTTACAGAAAAAATTCTGCTTTAGACCAGGGGTTCTCAAAGTTCAGGTTACATCAACAACCCTGGGGGAGGGGGAAGCTTTTAAAACAGGGGATACTGGGTTCTAACCTGAGAGTTTCTAATTTAGTAGGTTTGGGGTAAGGCCTGGGAATTTTCATTTTAACAAGTTTCCAGGTAATGCTGATGCTGCTGGTCCAGAGACAACACTTTGAGAACTATTGTTTTTCATAGTAAATTTAAACCCTCAGAACACCCATGCCTGGATTAAAGCAAAAACTGCCTTCACTACAAATCAAAGGATTATTTCAGGTTCTGCTTCTAACTCAGCTTGAACTATATTACTCTTATGAAACATCATTTTATCCTATGGGCTTTCTCTTTGCATTCTCCCTCTCTGCTCAGGATGTTAAGATGGGAAATTTGTTTAAAAAGTAAGCCTAACAATCTTCCTATTGTTCTGAGGTAAAATATGTTAAAAATTTGGCATCCAGTTCTTTTTAAGAATTAGCAACTACTCTAATCAATAATATCTTTTCCTTTTGCTTTATTCTTATAGCTTTTGACCCCATTCCTGTACTATATAATAAACAATTTGAAGCTACAACTTTTGTTTTCCTTACATGAGTGAAAACTTCAAAGGAATGGGAAATGGTACTTTTTTATTAGTCAGTGACTACATATATCAGCTCTAAGTAGGATTTAAAGAACAGTTGAGATCGGATCTACTAGAAGTGGTGGTTACTTTCTCCGTCTTGATGAATTAGATCTTTACGAGATTCTTTCATTATTTTGTTAGAAGTGCTGTGACTTAATTATTAGAACCAAATATATACATAGGCGGAAGCGTGTTCAATGATAAAAGCTTGTGTAATATCCATCGTTCAGAATTATCCATGTGGCTGCTCCTTTCCATTCTTACACAAATGTAAAAATGACTGCCTATAGATTTACAATAGAAGAAAAGCTTGATATAATTTAAATTTGAACTTTAAATTCATAGGAAGTAGGAATATTTATTTTGTTAGGTGACCAACTACCAATAAAGTACTATATCTACCCAATTGCTTAATAAATATTTGCAATAATATTTCTTTCCCCCTTTTTCTCATACTATGTTTAATAAGGCCCGCAGTTCATGGAAGAAACTACCAAGGGATAAAGATGGTTTATAAATCAGTTTACTTTCCCCATTCTCTACTTTGAAAAAAATTATAATAAGGAAATCTTATTAATTCATCATCCAACTTTTAAAGAACATGAAAATTGATGGACCATTTGAGTGAAGAGTAAGGAAAACAACTCCCCAATCTATAAATTGTTCAGCCAGAATGAAGTATTAGGAGGCACTCTTTAAATATGAAATGTACTAGTGCTGTTTCTATCCATCTATTATAGATTTTATGCCTCAAATATATTCATAATGTATTACAATGCTGAAGTTTATTCTTCACATGTTTATATATTTAATATTTCTCCCTCATAAGATTTGAACACGGCTAAAGCCAAAGTTATATTTCTTCTTGATAATAATAAAATAATAAAGTGTTACACATAAAAGAAGTTTACTCTGAATTTATGACTGAAGCCATGCTGTGTTTTGTGTCACGGTAAAGATGTTCTTTCTCACATGACAATGACTTCTTTCAGCATCATTCCTCTCTGTCTTAGGGCCTTAAGACAACAAGTCATCTTTTCAAATCTGGCACTTTCAGATCTTGATAATTCAAAATAATGTACTTTAAGAAAAACAGTTCCCCTTAAGAACACCTTAGGAAAACTAGTATCTCTAATTATTGTATATTTGATTTAATACTAAATGGGTAATAACACTACTAATATAAAATGGAAGAGCTGTTTCTATTTAAAAGTGCATCGGCAAAGCTATTCTATGGTGTTAGAAGGTAGAATAGTTAGAACAACTACACATGGAAGGTAGTAAATCCCTTGAAAGGGCATGAAGGGTCTTTTGAGCTGCCAAGAATATTGTTTCTTTATCTTAGTGCTTGTTTCATTAATATGCTCATTTTATGAAAATTCATTAAGCTATTGACTTATGATTTCTGTCTTTGATGTGTTAAACTTTAATAAAAGTGTTTATTCAATAAGAACAAGTATAATAGATTAAGGTGACTTAGAAAATCAATTTTGCTTTTTTTATAATTACAATTTTTTTATGTGTAAAAGTCCTATGCACAACCCAGTTACTTTTAATTTAGAAAATATGCTTAAAATTTATTTTGTATTGCCTATTGCCCAACCAACATGGTTCTGTGTGCCTGGGCATTCCTTCTTCTATTCATTGTCTCTGGAATTAGAATATTTTCCTTCGTTGCTGACATTACTTTTATTGTGATGTCCAGTTAGGGCATCTGTCTACAAAAACACAGGGAGAACTTTTTCTCTCCCTCATAAAATTTATTATAAAAATCAGTAGCAAGAGTATACATATAAAAACATTATGTAGCATGACATTTCTTTATTTGGCAAGACCGAAATTTCTAAATGTCACAATTAGAATTTGTATTAGGGCTTCCTTCTGTGTCCTACATAATCTCCCTTCTAAAAATTCATGGGTAAAAATAAATACCTGCAGAAAATTTTTATTAGCTTTCCTCAGAAAGTAATTTATTTCTTAGTGACAGAAAGTTTCTGTGAAATAAACACATAGATTATGCTTTCTAAATTTCTAGACGCTAAAGAAAATTTAAAAAATAGGGGATTGATACATCTTGCAGTATGTTGTTGAATTGTGCAGAGATTGTATTGGATATCTCTTTACGAAGAATGCTTCTTATTTGTTACCCATCACTGTATTATGTAAATGAAAACTAAAGCCCAGGATATCCTAATTTAACCTATGGAAACAATTAATAACCCACCTGGGCCTAGGAGAGAACTAAGTGTGAATCTGGACCAATTCCTTGGGGCTGGTTAAAAGTCTTGGTGCTGAACCACAACTCAGATAAAGATCAGGAGTTTATGTAGATGAAAGGAACAAGAATACCTTGGTTATATCAGGAAAAAGAAGGAAAAAAGATTAGAAGTCAAAATGTGAATCCAGACTCTGCCATTTAACTAGTTTGATGACTAAGCTCATAACCAATTTGAACGATAGATTTTTATATACATGACTTTTACTGTTGAACTGTACACCTGAAACTTACTGGATTTCATTAACCAATGTCACCATAATAAAAATAAATAAAAAAATAAAGTTAGAATGGGGTGAAGGATTGAAGAAATACAAATTAGTAGTTGATAGAGAATGCAGTTAGCATTAATATGTTGGCTAAGTGGAGGGCCAGGGAAGGGAGAGCTGGGGGAATCGTTTTATGAACAATATAGATGTCCAATCAATGTACTGTATACTTGAAACTAATTTAAATAAATAAATTTATTTAAAAAATATTTTTTTAAAAGAACAAGCTTTTGCAGAAACTATTGACACCTAAATCTTTATTATTTGAGTCAGTCTGTCAACCAAGGAAAAAGAGGAAAATATTTTTGGGATCATAGCATTAGAGGCTACGTTTCATTTGTGAGTGTATGTAAGAATCTTTTAAGAGCAGGTGGCATTCCCAAGAGAGTCCAGCAGGGTGCACTAAGAGGCCAGGGGAAGGGAACACACTTGCAAACCATGCACTGTACAGGCTCCTTTTGGCTTGGGGCAGATGCTCTCAGCAGGCCACTAACCCTGCTTAACTGAATGCGTGATCAGCTTAAACTGCTCAGTTACCAGCTTCATCTTCTCCACACTAGAAAAAGCAAGGCTGTGTAAGGAAGAATATTTACTGCTCACACTAAAACATCTGAACATTAAACACACTAAAAACAACCAGACCAGGGACATATTGTGTAGAAATATGTCTTGATGCAGTCACATATTTAATTATGCCTAAAGCAGTTTTCCAATTCTAAAGATAGAGTTAAAGGCAACTATGAGAAAATACAGGGAAAGAGCTATAGACTTTAATAATGTTGAAATATGTAGTTTAGGAGCTTAGAGATCACAATCTATACACTAAATTGTAACTATAAATTATTCAGCTAGATCAATGCTTAAGAGAAGGAAAAAGTAAGGTCAATATGAACTCAGTGTCTTCTTTTTACAGCTTTGGTTCACCAAGAAATTGGAAGAAAATCAGAAGGGAGCTGTTGTGCCAACACCACTTATTGAAAGCTCCATTCTTTTCTCACTGAGGTGAAATGTGATCATCACATACTGACTTATTACATATCCACATCTATGTGTAGATTTGCATATGTTCTATTGATTATCTGCTTAGTTCTCTGCCAATGGTATATTGCTTTAACTATCTTTTGTTATTTATTTCAACTTATTCATTTTTCTATTTAATAAACATTTATATAACACCATGTGCCAAATACTATTTTTAGTGATTTATAACTATTAAATCATTTCCTCTTCAAATAAACCTATGATGTGGATCCCATTATTGAATCTATTTTACAGATTAGGAAACTGAAGCACCAAGAGAAGTGACATAAATTCTAGATCTCTTAACTCATATTCTCTGAAATGCCAATGTTCCCCTTAAGATTTCTGGAAATTCCAAAGGGCTTAATTTCACATGGTAATTTTTGGGCCCAATTTTATCTTCATTTTTTTTTTTTTTATAAAAATCTTAATTTTAATAGCATTTCCTTTCAAAGAGCTGTTTTCTGATTTTTGCCTACTAAGCTAAGAAAAACTTTTTTTTTTTATTTTCCTAAATGAGTTGGCATAATTTCAATCCAGAGGCTATGTCCATTTTATTATTTTAGCAACCACCTTAATAGGACATGTTGGATGTAAAAGCTAATCTTCTAAGTGCATGACTTTGAGAAGTATAGAGTACATGATGAAAGGAAGAAAAGGTAATTATACATTTGTGCAGTGGGAACAGGGTAGGGGAAGAAGAAAAAGAAAAACATAAAAATTACATGTGTATTTTGAGTGAGAGAGACACACTCAGAGAAATAGACAGTGCCCTAGTCCTGATAGTGAACCTAAGAACAATTAAACGTTGAGGTGTAATAATAACTGTTCATTTTGCTAAACCTTCTGAAATTAACTACACAAGTACAGACAATTAGAGATAGAGCTGTATTTAAGTTTAGCTTTATATTTAAATCCAGATTCTATCATTTGCTGTGTTACTTAGGGTAAGTTTCTTAATGATTCTGAGTCACCATACCTACCCCTTGTACTCTCACTGGGAAATGGTGGGAGCTGGCACGATGGAGACCAAAGGGATATGTGGTCATGCATGGAAGTCCCATTGCCTTTTTAGGGGTCACTCCTGGTATCTTTAAAATAAATTTACTAATAAATAAAATTATGTACTTTCAATTAATATGACAAAAACAAGGGCTCGCTAGGACAAGTGCACAAAGGGAAGAGAAGGACATTAAGGAAAAAATAAAAGAGAACAGTTGTCAATATATTGAAAAGTCCCTTGTATTAGTTTTCTATTGCTATGTAACGAATTACCAAACTCAGTGGCTTAAAACAGCATCCATTTAATAGCTCACAGTTTTATAGGTCAGAAGTCTGGTATGACATGGCTGGATTGTCTGCTTAAGATAGCACAAGGCTGAAATCAAGATGTCTACTAGGTAGAATTCCCATTTGATGGCTCTGGAGAAAAATATTTCAAGCTCATTTTTAATTAATCATTAGCAAAATTCAGTTCCTTTTAACTATAAGACTGTGATCCCTACTTTCAAGCTGGCTGTCAGCCAGGGGCTGCTATGAGCTCCTAAGTGTCACCTGCATTCCTTGCTACCTGGTTCCCTCTACCTTCAAGCCAGTGATGGTATGTTGGTCAAATCCTTTTTGCACTTCAGGTTTTTGACTTCTTCCTCTGCCACTTGCCAAAGAAAATGTTCTGTTTTCAAAGGGCTCATATGATTAGATCAGGCTCGTCTGATAAATCCTATCTCAAGGTGGTCCGACTGGGGAACTTAATTATATCTACAATATCCCTTCATAGCAGTACTTAGATTAATGTTTGATTGAATAACTGGGAGAAGTTGTGTGTATACTGTGGGTTGAGAATCTCAGGGCTATCCTAAAATTTTGTCTACTACGTCCTATTCAACATTCATTTTTGGGTTGGAAGCTTTTTATTTCATATTCCATCCATAATTCTGAGAGCAACATTGCAGTATTTTTAAAAGGCTTCGTGTATGCTGAATAAAGAGTAAATCTCTTTAATAAAATAAACAGTTAATTTAATTTTTAAAATATAAGGAGTAATAAGGACCTTCATCTCCCATAAATATTAAAGTAAGGAATTGTTTTCTCTTCACTATAGCTTCTCTCATGGATAGGGTAGGATGAGATTCCAAAGCAGAGGAAGCAACACATAAAAGGTACAGAGGGTGAAATTGAGTGGTAACTTTCCCAAACTTGAAGCAAAGATTTTAAGTCAGGAATTGAGTTGGACAGATTTGTCTTTTAGAAATATCAGCCTGAGGCCAGAGGATGGGCTGGTTTGGAAGAAGCTTTGGAGGCTGGAAGGTCTGTCAGGGGTTTCCAAATGGCAAGTGATGATAAGTGTGGTAGTGAGGTGGGAAAGAATGTTAAGGGAGAGGAATGGACAGGATTCTCCAGAAGGGTCGTAAAGGGCAGTATGAGGCCTTTGCTGCTGTATTTTGGGATTGGGAAAATGCAGAGGAATTGAAAGGAAGGGATGGATTAGGAAAACCACTTTGAGGGAAGAATGCTTGTTTTCCTATAGTACTGGAGAGGACCCTTAACTCCTCTCAGGTATGTGACAAAAGAAAAGGGGCTTGCTTTTAGCATTAAACTTGGCCAAAAGGCTACGTTTATTTTCAATTACCAACTTCTTTCTCTCTTTTCTTCTGCCTTCCCTTATCTGCTCACCTCAGCTCCCTTCTATCTCGTGCCAAGAAAACTAACACCTAACAAAGAACGATTTCTTACATTGAGAACATTAATGATTACCAAGCATTTATTCATCAGCATTGATTTATTTGATCCTCATCACAGCATTGGTGACAGGGCAGATGTCCTACTTATTTGATAAAGAAACAAAACCTCAGATTAATTGATTTGGTCTCATATTTGGTAGGTGACAGAGCCCTATCCAGCACCCAAGTCTGATCAACAATACAGTGTTCTTTTTATGATGTCATCTTTTAATGCACTGCTGTATGAGTACATTGACAGAGCAGTGCATTTTATATAAGGATCTAGAGCGTTGGTTCTTCTAACACCTCACAAGTGATATCTTGACTCAGTTTAGAAATCATAGCTAAAAACTCTCAATTTCTCTTTGCAGGCAGTTTGTTAAGCTCCCACTTTAACTACTTCCCCTGTCAAGTTCTAACACCACCCAGATACCTACTTCTAGGGATGGCCCCTTCTTCCTTGGGCCTGAGGAATTTTTCAAAATAGCCAATCTCCAGGAAGCCCATGAAACCTACCTAATCTCCCCGCCCCCCAGCTAATCCTAACCCACTTACCATATATAAACCTCTTCTTACAGTTCCAGTTTATTGTCACCATGTCACTGGGGACAACCCCCTATGTAGCCTTGCATGGCAGCCTTCTCTCGTTTAAAGCAGTAAGTGAAAAAGAACTTGCTTTTCATCTATCTGAGTGAATTCATGTTGTGTCCTGCCATCCAAAGGACTTGTAATCATACCTAATATCATTAAACAGTTCTCATCCTTGGCCAGACACTGGAAACCCAGAGAACTTTACAAACTACTCATGCCCAGGTCCTACCTCAGAAATTCCAATTTAATTGGCAGGAGGACTTGGAAATTTAAAGTTCCCCAGATGATTCTTTATGTAACTAAGAAAGTGACTCTGTTATCAATCTAGACATTGCGTGTGTTAAGATGTTCAGGAGTGAATAGAGCTCTAGAAAATTCAGTATTTCCAAAAACCCTTAGATTTTATCAAATATTCCTGATTTTGCTTCACCTATGTGTAATATTTAGCAATGAAAAGCTGGACATAGAAATACTGGGAAAGCACTAAGAAATTGCTTACTAACAGATCTGTAATCAGAGGTCCTCAGCTTCGAGAATGATTATAGCTAATATTTACTGTTGTAGGTACTTTAAGTGCTATATCTATTTTATCTCATTTTACCCTTACAACAAAGCCATGAGGGAGTTATTATTTCCCTGATTTTACTAACAAGGAAACTGAGTCATAAAATGTGAGTCAGGATTAGAAACTCGAATGTTGGTCTGTTTGATTTCAAAGCTGATGTACTTAGCCTCTGAAATACACCTACCGATAACTTTGAAACATGTAATACCACTATTAGCAAGCTAAGAAATTACTTTGTCATTGACAGCTATTAAAGAACACAACATATACATTCGTGCACACTTACACTTAGGCATGCATGCACATAAGCAGACCCAGTAATAGAAAAACCTTATTTATTTGATTTCTTAACTTTTCAAGTTAAGTTGTATCTCCTGAAAGCTGAGTTTAATATAGTTCATCTCTAATATAAGAGTTATAAAGGAATTTAGTATAATGGAGTAGAAATGGACTAGGAATTAGGAAATTTGAGTCAATGTCCTCTCCCAACCTTCCTCTATACCCCAGACCAGCTCCAGGACACTGGGTTAGCAACTACTCCTATTGTATCTAGTGTTAGAATTGTACAATGAATGTATCTTTTGCATTGAATGATTACTAAGACCCTTCCTAGTTAAAAAGATAATAATTTTATTTTTTAATAATTTGAAGCAATTGTGTATCTATGGCCTTTTCTCTAGTATTTATTTATTTGACTTTTTGGTCTTCAATTTTTTGTTTTATTTTTAAAATCTAATTTTATATTAAATAGGTCAATAATAGTAAAATAATTATCATGATAATTATGACAATAGCTAACATTTATGAAACACTAAATTTTAGGTGTATTTATGAATTATATTCATATATTAAATCATTTACTCTTCATAAATGTCTAAAGAAATAGAAACTATTATTATCTCCATTCTAGAGATGATGAAATTGAGGCATGGTATTGATGGAAAGTAGCCTGCCCAAGGTCACACAACTAGTATGTGACAGAAGACTGAAGTAAACTGTTATACTCTTTCAGTATATTTTAGGTGCTATGAATGAAAGACTTACGTGCTAATTAGTGTTGTTTATTTAATGATACATTTAAAAAATGTGAAACTCCAAAATGATAAAGCTTTCTGCATTTCAATGGTATTTGACTTAATAGAATTCTAGCTTTTACCACTGTCCTCCAACATTTACACACACGACATATTCTGAAGCCTACTTTTTATTTTATTTATAGTCAATGAGACAGATAATATCTGGGATATTTCTTTATAAGAAAAATATAAATGTCATATTTAGAAAAAATAAGAGCATCTGTTTTTATGTTCAAAACATTACATCTCCTCACTTTTCTCTGCCTCTTGGGAATTTAGTTAAAATAATACAATAGAGCTACCATAGTTTGTCACATAATGATTACAGCAAAACAGAGCAGCATAAAGTTAATCCTTTCTTTTCACAATGTTGCCTTATCTGCACATCCATTCAGAAACTAATGATACCAGTCATATCAATAAAGGGCAATAAGCTCACTGCAGACTCTGTGGGATTGGCTGATTGTGTAGCAGTGTTTCAAGTCTCAGCCGTAAATATCTAGAAAATACACAGCGACACAGGAAGTTATCTTCACTGTGGTGGTTGGTTACCATGGTTTCTGGGTCTGAAGGTAGGGCCGCTGTAGCCTTAGAGCCTTCTGAGTCCAAAATCTTACTTTCAAGGTAAAATACTGAATTGGAGCAATAATCTAGATAATTCTCTCACTGTGAAGCAAATGTTGCTTACACCCTCCTCTGCCCTGCCACAGGAATAATCTGTCTGGATAATAATTTTTCATCATTTTCCATTATCTGAGTAATATGCTGTTTACCCCTTGTGAAACATGTGGGTTAACAGAAAGTAGACAGTGCTATGCTTTTATGTGAAAATGAACTTTTGCTAAAATGTTTGAGAATTTTTTCTTTCTAATAGAACCTACAGGATTGTACATATTGTTTAGTATATATCAATTATATATTATATTATATATCATGTAATATATACGTGTATATTAGATATTAAGACATCTGAGACATATAAGGACAAAAATAAAACATAGAATGTTTTAGTCTCCAACTCACTAATATGTTACTTTCCCAAAGTTTCTGTATAAATTAGTTGTTTAGGAACTGGTAGAACATTTTTCTATGGAAAATAACAGTCTGGTTGATTTCTTTTTTCACTTTATGAAAATATATTTAGCATGACATGTTCTTCAAGTATGTTGAAATTTTTCTCATTCTTCTTGTTATTATAAGAAGAGGGAGTAGAAGAAACCAAAGATCAGGGATGGGTCTACAGGAAATTCCACATTCCCTCATACTTTCCTCTGTCTCATCCTCATTCAACTGGGCCCTTGGGATTCTCTTCTCAGGTGTATGAGCTGTTCTGAATCACTCTCCATGGCATCAAACAAGTGAGCCTTAGCTCTCACAAGCACTCTATTCCTTAAGATTATTCTTTTGATTCTCTTTCCTTATCAATCAAAAGTAAGTTGATGTCTATATAATTTGTAACAAGTACAAATCCAGATTACTCACACACAATGAATACACAGATTTCTTTTTTAAAATAGATTTTCCCCATGTTGATTTTATGATTATTATCAAAATATTACTTTAAAAAAATCTATAAAGATATTACTAGGTATACATTTCTTATACTTAATGGTTTTAACACAACTAGAAATTAAAACCTTAAAACATCTATAAATCGAATACAAAGCCAGAAAATTTAAATAACATTAATATTATATAATGAATGATATTTGGTAGAAACTAAATAATTAATGGTGGATTTAATAATAGAAGGATATTATTGATGCATTTTATATGTTTTTAGCTTGATTCTTTAGATTTTTGAACATGAGAGACCATTAATTGGTTATAAAGTATTGAAAGTTAGAACTAAGTTATAGGTAGGTATTTGAATGACCATCTTAACTTAAAGAGATTATCAAAAAAATAAGAAAATATTAGAAAAAAACTGAATTTTAAAAACATACAGAACTCCAAACATATAGAACTTCCTGAAAATGATAAATGTCCTTTAATTTCAAAGAATACAGTATGAATTCTCTGGTAACAGGGTTACCAGAGGCATCTCTCTGATAGGCATTCTCAAGGGACATCAGGGGAGACCACCTTATTCTCCAGAGGCCTAACACCCACTTTGCTCTATTTTTAAAATAAGATTTTCCAATAAAAGTTTAGCTTCTAGACTCTCTGAACTCTCTTTAACACCTACTGCAAAGAACTAATCCTATGCCTCATACCAGTTCCAGATGGAACACAAACACACTCTGGTCAAGTGAATAATTCACTCAATAAGCACTTCTCTGATTATTGTACATGGCTTAGAAAGTTCCCTAATCTTAACTTTATTAAGTTAAATTCAGGCATATTTGCTAGAATAGCATTCCAAGTAACTTTAATAAAAGCTAATGACATGCCTTTCTGGGTGGCGAGCAATAACGGTGGCACCACTGGCAGAAGCCTCCCTATCACAGAAATTGTCGCTAACCTCATTGCCTCTTCTGCCCATCTGTTCTCTTGGCTTCTTTACCTTCCAATTCCCTAGTTGAATTTGGCTCTTTGTGCTCAGGATTTAACTTACTGCACCTACATTTTCTTAGGGGCAGACTTGCTAGTACCCAAGTATCACACATATTTTATCCAAGCTCCTGGTAGTATATGTATTATCACAAGATAATTGGTATTAAAAGTCTTAGATAGCACATATTAGGTATATATTCCTGGTCCTTTTCACTAACGCAACTCTAGTCTCATAAGCACCCTCACAGAAAATCTCACACTGAATAAAAATGACTACTTTTTTTCCTGTCTTCTTATCCTTTTACTTTCATATTGAATATATTCTTTTATTTTCATACTTATATCTACTTTTATACAGAATAAGAGCCACTACCAACATAAAAGAAGTATTGTAAATATGAAATAAGTATCAAACACAAGAAAAACCACATTTTAATACATATACCATATGACTTGGAATAATAAAATATAGAGTTGAAAGAATTCAGGGATCATTGGATTCAACCATTTATTTAGTGATAGAATTTTCTCTATTTAAAACACTGTTCCTGATGGATGATCACTTGGCCTTTGCCTGAATACTTCTGATGAATTATTCACTTGTAAGGTAGCTTATTCTACCTCTAAAGAGGACTGTTTGAATGTCTTTTTTTTTTTTAAATAAACCAACATCTATTTTATCATTATTTATAGTGACTAGTTCCTCAGTTCTTCCCCTAGAGCTATCCTTAATGATTTGAATCTCTCAGTCACGTGATCACCCTTCAAATATTCGAAGATAACTCACATTTCTAGAGAAAATGAAGGAAATATAATGACATAAAACAAGGAGGTACCTTATATTAATAGTTGGAAGGAAACAAAGGCATGAGTTGACCAACCAAAAGAAAGGAAAGGAATGAGACTCAGAGCAAGAATAAAGACAGATGATACCCTGATACACTGAAACCAAAAAGAAAGTGTGAATTCTTAAATTCACTGAATGACACTTGACCTTCAGAAGGTCAGGCTGTGTGGAGCTCTGCAGAGCTAATTGAGATCTCTGAGGGAAAGCAAAAGCAACCAGGTAGAGTAGAGTGACCAGAGAGAGTGTGAGCCACTGCTTTGATGATACTAGGCCTCTTTGTCCCACAAGAAGAGATATGCTGCCATGGTAAAGGCTCCCAATGTGTAAAGGTAATTATATGATCACCCAGTGAGACCATTAGGAAGTGTCTCTTTCTATTACTATTATTGTTGTTGTTTTTGTTATTTTATGTAAGAGGAGATTTGGAATTGGCTTATATGATTATGAAGATTGAGAAGTCCCATGATCTCTAATTTGCAAGCTGGAGAACCAGGAGAGCTGATGGTGTAATACAGTCTAAATCCAAAGAACTGAGAATTGGTGGCTGATGGTGTAAGTCAAAATCTGAGTCCAAAAGCCCAAGAACCAGATTCACTGATGTCTATAGTCTATAGGTCCTTGCGTGATTCATTTCTACTCTCCTTGCCACACTGGCCTTCTTTTAGGCAAAGTTGAGTCTTCTTAATCCCTACAAGTGAGCTGAGGGCTGGCAGAGACTGAGGACTTCTAATACACGGGAGGTCAAAGGTTCCCCAAGAACCTGGGATTACTTAATTTAGGATGTATTCAGTAATAGGTGGTCTAGCTGCTTGTGATAGAATGAATAATGGCCCCTTAGAGGTGTCCACATCCTAGTCCCTAGCACCAGTAAACCTTCCCTTATATGGCAAAAGAGATTTTACAAATATGATTAAGAATCTTGGGATGGGGAAATTTTCCTGGATTATCCTGGTGGGCTCTAAATATAATCATAAGGGTCCTTATAAAAGAAATGCAAGAGATCAGAGTCAGTAGTAGGACATGTGAGAAAGGAAGCAAGAGATTCAAGGGATATGATCATAAGAATAAGACAAGGAATGCAGGTAGCTTCTAGAAGTTGGAAGAGGCAAGGAAAGCATTCTTCCCTGGAGCCTCTAGAAAAAACAAATCCTTCCAACACCTTGATTGTAGCCTGTGAGACATTTTGAATTTATGAGCTCTAGAACTATAAGAAAATAAAGTTATGGGTTAAAATTTTTTTTATTAAAAATTATTGGGGTGACATTGAGTAATAAAAATCAAATAAGTTTCAAGTGTGCTATTTAACAGTACATCATATATATATATATATATATATATATATATTGCATTGTGAGTTTACCACCCAAAGTTAGATTTCCTTCTGTTACCAAATATTTGACTCCTTTTACCTCTATCTCCTACTTGCTCATTCCCTCTGGTAACCACTAATACATACTCTGTGTCCATGAGTGTTTGTTTGTTTGTCATATTTGTTTGTTGCTTTCAGTTTTATATCCCACATATGAATGAAATCAAATCATTTTCAACTCTTGCTGACTGACTTACTTCATGTCACTAAGTTTATGGCAATTTGTTACAGCAGTAATAAGAAACTAACACAGTATTCTGTATGTTTTCTATTAATTTAACTTCTTTCTATAAATCTAGTACAGGATAATTGGTTCCTACATGGGATATTTGCAGGGTGCTATGAGAGGAAGGCTAGTTGAAGGAGTATACATTCAACCATGCAATAGTACATGAAACTAAATTGTGTCAGTCAAGGTTCATTAGTTGCAAAGATCAGAAAACAATTCTGACAGATTTAAGCAGAAAATTAATTTACTGAGAGGATATTGGGAACATTACTGACTGTAGGATTTGAAAAGTAAGAATGAGGGAGCCAGGCATCAGCTAGGGAGGCTAGTAGCATGCCCCAAAAGAGTCCTGTGGAGACACTGCTGCCTCTGGTGCTGACACTGACCGTCAAGGCTCACAGCACCAGACTAAGGCACCAGATACCAAGCACTACCCTGCTTGGCTGTCCCAGATGTCCCCCAAACCTGTTTTTGCCATTGTTGCCATTCTCTGTCACCAGATGGAGTTTGCATGGCTCCTGCATCTTAAAATCATTAACTCCTGTTCATAGTTTAAGTTGGGTAAATCTGATTGATCAGTTCTGGGTTACATTTGGCATACCCTAGCTACAAAGGAAGCTGGGAAATGAGCTTTCAGCTTCATCAGAGAGAAACTGCTAGGACTGTAAGATGTAAATTAATTTCCCAAATTATAAGAAAGAGTTGAAATGATAGGTGGCTTAGAAAAGTACAAGTGTTCATAACCTATGTTAAAAGAGACTTTTATAAAATGTCCTAATACATGAAGAGGAAAAGTAACATACAAAGATAGTAAAATAAACATTAAATATGCTATTTTGAGAAGAGGAGATTGAGCTTAAAACTAAAAAAAAAAACCCACAAATGAAGAAGTATCACTATTCAAAGGAATAATAATAATAGTTAACATTTATTAAGTGCTTTTACATGGTAATCATTCTTCTAAATATTCAGCATATGTTAACTCTATTAATCGTGTAGGAAAGAAAGCATTTACCTGATTTGTAGGTAAATAAACAAAAGCATCAGATGTTTAAATAACATGTCCAAGTTCACACAGGTAGAAGTAGCAGACTCAGGCTACAAACCCAGGCGCTCCAATCCAAAGCTGTCGTCATTAGAGTTTATTGATTCTGAGGAAAAGACCTACTTCTTTTAAAGAAACAAAAAACAATAAACTTTTACTGGCTTTTTAACTTAAAAAGTTAGACATGCTTATTGTGGAAATGGCAAACAATACAGAAGTTTATTTGGTGGAAAGTAATAGTGATCTTCTTTTTTCCATAAATTCCACATCGCCCATTTATTGGTGTAGTGCACGTCCTTATGGTCTCTAAATTGAATGTTAGGCTGGCACCATATTATATAAAATCTTATGAAACTGAGACTGTCAGCTTCAGAAAACTCTCAGAATGCTGACAAAAGGAGAAAGAAACTTTAGTATTTCTGATGTAAAAAGGTTGTTTTGGGCTTTTATTTTATTTTATTTTATTTTTTTCTGAGCCCCATCTTACACCCTTGGATTTTTGATATTCTTCATATAAAATTTAAGCTCGGGTAATGAGCCAATGACAATGATACAATGAAATTAAATTACACATGTATGTATGTATGCATGCATGTATGTATGTATGTATGTATTTTACATGGCCAAAATTTGGTGGGGGGCTTCTAGGTGGCCTAGTGAATTTGATGCCTTTAGTCTAATAAACTAAATTATAATTGAGGATTATCTGAGTTATCTATACGAATATTTATACTAGTATAAAATATGGAGGTATAGTTATATAGGTATATATTCTTCAAATTTTAAATTATTTTTTCTCATTGATTTTATCATAAACCCTCCTCCCTGAGATTTTAGCTTACAGATATTAACCATTAAATTATATCATAGAATAAAATGTCTAATGATCTTTAGGAAATTATGGAAAATGCACATTTCACTCAGCCCTCAAACCTCCAACAACCTCATCCCAATCTTTATTTCAGCTAATGATCTTGCTTTCTTATTCATATGTAAAAATACTGACTCTATCGGAAGAAAATTTCAGCAAACTGCCACGTGCATGCACATCTTCCTACCTTTTAGCTTCTGTCCTCTTAGAGTCTGCTCTCTGCCCCATTATCATAGAACTCTCTGTGCCCTGTTGAAGGCAAACCTCCCCGCTGTGTGCTAGATCCCATTTCCTCTCTCTGTCTTTGCTCCATCACTCCAGTAATTCTCCCTTCAGCTAAATGTCAGTGGATAATACACTACTACACTGACTGCTAACACTTTAATATTTTTCCCTTGAAAAGTTATTTGATTATTTACTAAAATTGCTCAAATGAAGAATTGTACCACCTGATACACAGCCAAATGTTATTCTTTTCTCCCTGGATCTCATAGAGTAGGTCAGATGTCTCATTCTTTCCTCTTCCTCTTTTCCCTACGTTCTCTACCAACCAACCAACAACAACAAAAAAACAAACTGGGCTGATTCTCTTATTTTTTCAACTCCTTTCAACCTCCTATCCTACTTTGAAAATTCCTCAGACCTTGTGTGTATATTAAGAAGGAGGAGGTTGAAATGGGAAGGGAAGATCCTTGAGGTTTCTTTTTTATTTTTTAAATCATTAAATTGGAAAATACAGCATGGAAATATACACATGAACAAATGCATTGTTAAATGGCTCCATCATTATGATCTAATTACTTCCAAAGCCCTTACCTTCAAATATCATCATACTGGGGTTAGAATTTAAACATATGAATTTGAGGGGAACACAAATGTTCAGTCTATAGCATCCGTGCTCAGTCTATTAATAAAAAATATATACCCTTGTCTCATCATTTCTGCTCCTACAATCCTGAACAAACCACCATCATATTGCCTCTAGATTGGAGGAATCACCTTCTAACTGGCCTCATTCTTTCAAGTAACTTTTTTACAAAACACAGTGGAGCCAGAGGATCTTATTTGAAAGAATATCAAATCACTCCTCAGGTGAACACATTCCAACAGTTCCCATCTCATTCAGAGTAAATGACAAAGTACTTACTATGGTCTAGAAGGCCCTATTCAATATGCTACCCTGTTATTTCTCTTCTTTCATCTCCCGCTTCTGTCTCCTTCCTGCCACACCTGTCATGTTGGCCTCTCTGCTGTCTTATGAACTGGCCAGGTGAACCCCACCTCAGAGCTTTGATAGTGAAATGCTCATCCCTCAGGTATAATCATGATCCATTCCTTCAACTCTCTGGGATCTTTGTTGACATTCCACATTTTCAGTAAGATTCTTTTTTGACTCCCTATTTAAAATTGTATCTCCCACTATTAGTAGTCTCTATTTTTTTCATGTCTGTATTTTCATAATGCCAAAAATCATCTAATGTGATATTGATGTATATTTATCTTATTTATTTTTGGCTTCCCCCAAGTAGAATTTAAGCTTCATCAAATTAGGAGTTTGTTTTGTTCTGATCATTGTTGTATCCCCAGCTCCTAGAAAAGTGCCAAACATAAATATGTATTAGTACTCAATACATATTTGTCAAATAAAAGAATAAATATAAGGCTCTCTTTTTGAGGTCTATTCCACCAATAAACAAACATAATTTAAGCTTAGGGACACTTGTAAGAAAAACTTAAGAATTTTAGTCAGTACTAAACTATAAGAATTGACAATAGATATGATTGACTAAAAGCTGCTGTTATCTTAGGCTACATTTATAGTTTAGACCCATGAGCAAAGGAGGTAATATAAAGCATAGGGGTAAAGTGGGGGTCAAATATATGGTGATAGAAGGAAATTTAACTTTGGGTGGTAAACACACAATGCAATATACATATGATGTATTATTGAATTGTACACTGAAACATATGATTTTATTAATGTCACCCCAATAAATTTAATTTAAAAACATGACTATTTCATTAAGCTCTTTTTAAAAGAAATACAACAAAAGTGGAAGTGGTAATAAAGAAATTTGGCTATGAAACAGTATAAGAAAATGGGATATAAAAATGGAAGAAAAGGAGACTCTGAGAAGACAGATGGTTGTCTTAATATACTTGAAAGGACTCCTGTTTAAAAGAAGTTGTAAAATGACTTTTATAGGACCCCACAGGTTGAAATTACCAATAGTTGTAATAATCATGAAACAAAGTTCTACTAATATAAGTGTGAGGTTTCTTACTGTCACGTATGACACATGGAAGGACTTACCTCCAGCCATGCCACCTTAGATCCCAACAGGTCTTCATACATCTTCCAGACCCTCATCTCCCAACAGAGCCTATAAATAAGCCCTGATAGTCTGGGTGTCAACAGCTTTTAGCCATCAGTCTCTCCTCTTATTTTGTTTTCAATTCATATACCTTTCAGGGAGTTTGGAGAAGCCTATAGCGTTCAGAGACCTCAACTCTCTCAGAAGCCAGACTTCAGTATACATGAATACTCAGGATGGTATCACATACAAGGTACATGATGGTAGACAGTTACCTTCAGATGTGTTGTCTGTCTAGACTTTCATTGTACCTAATGAGAGCTGAAGGTCCCCTATATACCAGAGGCTAATGGAGATGGAAATTAAAACACATGCATATTTTTGATTACATCAGTCCACATTATTCTTAGCCATTTTATTCTTTACTCTTTTCTTCCCCTGAATATCTTTTGATTATGTACTGGTAAACCACAGTTCAATTGTTAACAAATATCCTACATCCTTGATTTCTTTGCTGACGTTTTTCTCAAAATTCCTCTTCTGTCTTGAAAGTTATCTCTCCCAGAGGACATTGCATCACCTGCGTCCCTTTCAGAATAAAACTATAAATCTTATTCTCAAAACTTAGGGTAAATAAATTGGCTCTCAGTCCACACTACCATGTTGGAACCATAAATCAGCCTCCTTCATGCAAGTTTCCTTCTTTGAGAGTCATGCAGTAAGTTGTGCTTTTGTGTTATCTGTAGATGTTGTCATCATTTTTTCTTTTATGCTCTGCTCTCACGCCCTTCCAGGAGTCAAGGTGACATCAACAATTCTGGAAGAACAGGCACCATCCAGGCTGACCCATCCTTTGTGTGTCTCTTCTCAGACATCTTTAGCTTCTCAGTCATTCACTTCCACTGCCATATTCTGGATCAGATCGTCATTCAAAACTATTCAATTTTACCACCCCCTTTCAATCCTTCTACCTCTCTCACTCAGAGTATCAGTCAAGATTTTTAACTGCAAACAAAATTATCTGACCTAGATAGTTTAGGCAAAAAAAAAAATAAATAAATAAATATACTAGTTAGCTCAAGGAAGCCAGAGAGCCATGCCTAAATGCCAGAAATCAGAAATGGTGTTTGACCCTATTAGAGGCTACCCTAGTGAATATATCCCTGTTGCCACTCTTCAGTACCACTGGTGTTACTGGTACCATTGATGCCACTGGTGTCATTGGATGCTCAAAGCTCCCAGCCAGTTCTCTTGAAGAGTCAGGCATCTTTGCTTACATGGTTGCTAGGAAGTGAACCACTCTTGCCTACTTCCTCACACTGCTCACCTCTTAAAATTGATGTTCTAAGAGGATGCACTTGATAATTGTTCACATGCCTATACTTTGGTAGAAAAGTTTACCAAGGAAGTTTCTTGGTGTCTACTTTGGGTAAGCAGGACTCATAAGGTAGAAAGTACTCAAATATTACACAGGTGTTCAAAAGCCAGAAAATATTACAAATAACCACTATATTAATTACCACTCTTCTCATTATTTCTGCCTTATCATGAATTCTAGTACAGATTTCTCTACATCTACAGTATTTATACATTTTCCATTTTCATATCATCTCCAAACTAGGTTAGATTTCATGGTGCACAATATTAATCAATCCCTTACATGTATATTGAGTTCCGTGACCCATTATTTTGTCACACAGACAAACCTAATGCTGAACAAATTTATTTACATTTTTTATGTCTGCATAGCGGCTGTGCAGTATTGTTGAAAATAATCACACAATCAAGCAGACATTGTCGCTATAAATTAATGGTCCTCGGGATCGTACCCCCCAGGCCTTCAAGGTTGTCCAAGAATTCCACTATGTTTCCCTTGCCAGTTTACTCTCTTTCTCTACAGGTGCCATTTTAAATATTTTCTTCTGCTCTCAGCCCTCTCCTCTACCCTTCCATTTAGCCCTTTCATATTTTGGGCAAAGCATGTTGTCTTCCACTTCACAAAGAAAGCAGAATCATCAAATAGAACATTTTGAAAATGTTGCCCACAAACATATAAACCTAATATCCATACC